>NW_023591279.1:0-227573 GCF_014843425.1 Jatropha curcas | reverse complement strand
GATAATTAGAACTAAATTATTTATGCGTATAAATTAGAAGTTTAATTCAGGTGTGCTATTAAAGATGGCCATTGTGTTGCACAAATTTACTGAATCTATGATTCAATGCTTTTATGCAATATGTATTTATAAGTTAGTTGCCATCACACTTTGTAACTTGTATGTGAATTATGGCACCACTGAGTTTTTATACTTCAGCGCGTCTATTTATCACGCGTAGGTTGAAGATTTGTGCCGTTCCGGGGGGGAGGAGGTGGGGGGGGGGATACTTGAAGACATTGTAAGTGAGTACTATCAAAACAGAAGCTGGACTTAATTTGCGGAGTAGTGAATGAGAATTATGATTATAAGCAATTCAGATATGGCATGCTATTATAGATTTAATGGCCATGTATTATAATTTATGTACATTTGTTTTAGAGCTATAGTGATACTGTAAATATAAGTTGCAGCCGTATGTAATTTATGTTGGCTGTAAGTAGTTGCGAGATAAGCAATATCTTCATGAATGCAGTTGAAGATGAACCTATTTTTACTTCATAGTTGCGTAATAATTAGGTCAGAACGACTTGATAATAGATCGCATGCAATGCCAATAATTGACTGCCGATATTAAATGCTATGTTGAGCGATTTATACAGTTATGTACTATATATATAAAATGTTTATTGCTGTTATGATGATTAGTTGCGAGATATTGAAAGCTTGGAGTTCAATTGGGAATGTTTCTGCTATTCATAGTTTAGATACAGGATGATATCGAGCCATGACCGGGATCATAAAATTCAACCAGATTGTAGCGTCTCGGCTCGGTTCATTGCGGGCTGTTAAGAGTGCGGCGTTAACGGCGTGGACAGGGAAGCGGATGTTACAAGTATAACTACCTCAATTCTATAAATACCTTGTTACATTAGAGAAAATAATCCGTTTCAAAATACTTATCACTTTGCTAGTCACCGAGAGTAATAAATATTTAATTTCATGTTACATTTGTATATGCCACAATAAATTATACTTCAATTTAATTGGTTTCTTTAGAGAAATTAGTATTCTTAAAATTGAGTAATAATTGAAATTATATATCAATAACATTATCATGTTAATATTAAATAATTTAATGATTATTTTCTCTAAAAACAAAAATGAACGTAAAATTTCAATTGCTAAACAAGTAATTAATGAAACACAAACAGTATTATGATAAGGCCCGTTATTTTGAACATTCATTGAATATTTACGATGAAAAATAATAAAACCCCTATTATGAGCAAAAAAAAAGACGAGTACGATTATAACTTAACATAATTAAATATAAGGACTATTTTATTAAGTTTGTCAAAATTAGAGAAATGCGATTGAGCTTACACGTTCTATAACTAATAACGTTTCACATTTCAATTATCTAAATAATATTTAATTGTTAATTAATTTTATAACGTAGAAACATCTAATAGAGTGATTTTGCAAATTGAAATATTTTTAATGGTATGATATTTAATAAACTTTGAAATGCCTTAATTAAGTGCAAAATAAAAATCAAACCATACACACTATATTTTTTGCCGATTCATTATGTATGCTAAATTTATGCATTATATTAGCTATTTTGCTTTGTAAGGGATTTTTCACCTTTTAGCGACTTTTTGCAAGAAGTTTGAAGTCATGGTCTTGAATTATTAGAGCCCAAACCAATTATAAACAGTTTTAATTAATCTAAAACAAGTGTATTTATAATCATATAATGGGCCCAAAAAAAAAATAGTAATTATTATTTTTTTCAATTAGTTTGGTGCTTTTAAGACCACTCGCCACGTCTTAAAGCTTCATACACTGAAAATTTTCCACTTAAATGGTGAAAAAGCGTAAGACATTTTGCAACTAGCAGAGTAACATCAATTATGAATTACTCCTCTTTTCATTCCTTCCTTTTCTTTGCATTATAACTAAATACAACACCTTCAAAATTTGTATGAACAACAGCTGTTATTTTTTGGAGGCTTGCATTTTACTAAGAAAGGGGGACTTGTTCTGTGCTTAAGAGAGGCGAGGAGAAAAGAAATTAGAAAAAAGATTATAAAATGATATTTATTATGAGAAATAATAATAATATAATAATAATAATTTTTTACAATTGTGTTTTAACTTTTATGATTAAAATGCTAATTGAAACTCTTATATTTATTTATCAAAATTTATTTAGGAGTGTAAAAATTCCTAACCACTATATTTTAAAATAAATAATACTTTTAATTTATTTAAAACTATTTATTCTTCTTAATTTTTGGAAATAGGCAAGTCTAGTATGTTCTAAGTATTGCATATTAATGACCAACCGCTAAAAAATCCACCCATTTCAATTAAAAAAAAAAAAAAGTAAAAGGGTCAACCCTATTTTTGCCAACAGGATTTTTCGCGCAATATCTGAAAATGGAAAAAAAAACGCAGGACAAAAGGGTCCAAAACGTTACTTTCATCTGCCGTTCAATAAGACGGAATTCAGTTACTACAAACGAACAGCTAGGTCAGATTACGAGATGATTCGTTTTGTGGCCTTTTTGAGCTTTGCGCGAGCTACCGAATGTGGCGGGTGCGTCGTCTGGTCTGGTCGCTCTAGGTCTGGCTCTGGCTTCCCTTTGTCAACCATATGTCATCGGTTCGCCTTTGGAGAAGACTGCTCTGCTGCTACTGTCTTCTTCTCTCTGAAGGTAAAAATGCTAAACGTTGCAATATAAGCGATGATGCAACCAGAAATTTAACGCTCATCCCTAATTTTTCTTTGCCCTTCTTCTGCTCCTTTATCATTAACCCCATCATTCGAGCCACTCTTAATTCATTTCTATTTCTTGCATACGGGGTTTAGCAATTCTAATATGCCTAAATCAAGAAATATATTTATAGCAACCAAATGAGTTAATTGCCCCTAGAAAGTTGGCAGATATGTAAAGAATATTCATTTTAATCATTGATGCCTGGCTTTCAGATGTGTCTCCCGCTCACAGGCATACCGCGTGATAATTGCTCAAACAGCTCATATAGTTCAATTATGACTAGAACTTAAAATACATAGAAATTGCTTACGCCTGCCGCATTCTTCTTCTGTTCAGTAGACATGGCGTGCATTGTACTCGTGGCCATGCATATATTTTATGTCTTATAGATTTCACTTGTTATGCCGAGCAAATGGAACCCATTATACTGCAATTTGATATTTCTAAAAGTTATAGCAATTATTGCTCATTTGGGGTTCTTCCGGCTAACACTGCCCCACTTATTGCAAAGTTAAAGTTTTGCAATTTAGATCGTGATGTTTCTGTCTGCGGAGCATTAGCAAACAAGCGCATTGAATGTAGAGCAATATTATATAGTTCATAGGAATTTCTTTAATGGGATTCTTCTTAATTATATTGAGCAAGACACACGATGAGATATTGGCGGGGTACTGTCTCAAAACTTGGTACATGAGCAGCCTAATAAGATCTTAGAATCAAAAAAGAAGGGATTGCCCCTTAATTGCTCTTCCTTCCATGTATAAGAGATACAAGTTGCCGTCCTCCTTGAAACATCAACACTAGTGCCATTCGCTTATTATTCTTAGTAGGATCTCTCCTGCGCAGAAAAATAAAAATGGGCTGCCTTTCATATCCGTTCAATCAGTTGCCGTCTAGATCTCATCGCTAATTACTTCAATCATCGAGGTAGCGCTATACAGTTTGAAGATACACAATCCCCATCAATAGCGCCACAGATTAGCTGGCTTGAAAGAGTTGTTTTGTGCTGTTGCATGATTTCTTCAACTTCCTTACCCAGACAAACACTCTCCCATGAAAGGCAGTAACCAGTCTGTAGAAGAGACATTAATATGGACTTTGGCGTTGTTGCGATATGGCTGCCAGCCCACCACAAGCAGATTTCTGTCGTCAAATGAGGCCGAATGTGTGCAGGTACATTGAATCATCTATTTCGAAGCAAGAAGAAGAGGCGGAGATCTGTCTTTGAATGAAGTTGACGGATATCAATCGTTAATCGAGAAAAAATTTGAACAGAAGCTGATCTGCCAAATATTTGCGTTTTTTTTTTTTTTTTTTTTTTTTTCGAGAAATTTTAAAGAGAAGCTGAGACGAATTGCCAGAACAACAATTATGGTGATAGCTCTGATTTATTGAACATGATTAGCCCATGCTAAAAATGCTGAAGAAAATTAGTCCTATCTCTGTTTAAGTCCATTTATCTTCATTTCTCAATTCAAATACAAAGTCAAAGCCTACTCTAGCTGGTCTATTGTCTCAAAGACTATTGCAATCAAAGCACGTATCATGTGCAAGAGCGAAGTTGAAGCCCATGGCAAGCTGGAGAAAATAGCATGCCACAATTGCTGCGTCGTTGAAGTCAAGCAAAGACAACAAATCAGGTGCCCCCAAATATTTTTGAAAGGATTGGAGACATTGGATTCAGAGTCATTCCAAGATCTAGAGGAGGACTATAGAGTGTGTCTATAGACAATTGCCGTTGAAACCAGAGTTTCCCTCTCAACATGTCTGCAATCATTAGCTGTTTGCTGCTTCCATCAAGTCCACCAACAAAATTTTGTATCATTCGAGTTTTGTCCATTTATTGGATATATCATATGATAGCCACAGTAAGATACTTTTCAACATTAATAACTTCCTGATCAAAACATTTCTTAAATTTTCTGTCTATGCCCTCTTTCTTAGATAGATATTTATACTGATGTTTATTCATTCAATTCAAAAGCATTGGCGGAATGTGGCAATACTTTGTATCTTAACACTCAATAAATGCATATTCATGATATTTATCAAAAGAAAATGCAATTGGTTTCAACCAAATTCAAAAGGACTTTGTCAGCAAATATTTGATGGTTATTGTTATTGCCATTTTCATATCACAGCGCATTATTTTATTTTCTCAACATTGTCAAGGCTATTTATATTGGCTGTTAACTTTAGAGCTAAAGCCTGAGACAATAAATAAACATGATCGCACATTTTACTTTTCTTTTTGTTTATGGTTAAAAGCAGAATAATTGCGGAGATAGAAACTGGCCCATTCATGTTGATATTGATACTGACAAGCGGCTATTATGGTTACGGAATGCTGTATATCCTTCAGCATCCTTGCACTTTTTGGAAGGCATGCCATATTCATTATTTATCTGCGAAATGAATTGAATTGACCTTCAATCAATTTTCTAAAGCACCCTTTCCCCATGGCATAATTGCGATTTCTTTAACAACCATTAGTTCTATTTCTCTAACCTTTAAGCCTATTTGCTTAATATTTACTGCATTCAATGATGTACGGCTTTGCGAGGTACATGTTGTGAATGTCCTTACTTTTTCTTTTTTTTGCAAAAGATGTTTGACTTTATAGAGAAGCGCCCCAACTAAAGAAACATTTTTTTGCAATTATCATCTGTTTTTATCTTGCAGCTGCATGCACTTCTATTCAGTATAAATTCTTCTAGATATATTATGGCGTCGGCCCTCCACGAATGCATGCCAAATAGACTTGCCTCTTTATTATGAATTTAGTTTATTGTTTATTTAAATATAGGCCTTATTTCATCTTTCTCTCATTGTTTGGTTCATATAAAGAAATTAGCCAAGAGCTGAATTAGAAAAAAAAAAAAACGCAGCTGTAATGAGTGGACGCTACTTCCATTTTGCATCGCTCAACCAGATTCCATACAAAGAAATCATCCAAACACGCCCATTGGAAGTGTCGAATTTTATGCCTAAAATCAAGGTGTCAGGCCGTCTACTGCTACCTGACACTAGACATCCCACATGAGAGTATGTCGCCAGAGCTCCTTATCAATGGGCGTGGCAGAATTAGAGCAAATTTGAATAATTGGCATGTTCTTGCCCCAGCAAATGCTAGCTTCATCCCCTCGTGGAAGCAGAATAGTTTATTGGTATCTTATTCAGATTCTGCACATGCAATGCCTAATTAGATGGATGAAATAAAGCTCAAGATGAAATAAAGCCAATGCCCTAAAAACTGATGACTGATTTTTGTCTGGAATCTCGCCGGGCAACATAATCGTCTATGAATTTTTTTTAATCAGAATCTTCATTCAACACAGGACATGACAGCCCAATTTAGCATCAAGATTCAAGAAGCCTGAAATGTCTAAGTTCTAGTTGTTGGTCTTCTACATATTAAGATGTTCACAGATGGCTGAGAACAACTAACAAGGCTCTGAAGACGCTTCGTGCCCGTTAAATATCTTCCTGATAGCGTTTCTTCTGCAGAATTAAAAAAATGGCCAGCTTGTACTCCGCTTTCAATCAGTTTACCATCAAGTTCTCATCCTCAACAGTAAGCATCGAGGAGCACCTGTACAAGTGAAGACATCAACACATCCTCATCAATAGGGCAGAAACTAAATGGCCTAAAAAGATTGTGTGTCGAGCTGTGTTGATGATTTGCTTCAATTGCGAACACCCACCCAACAAAATCTAAACGCAGTCGAGCTCTGCGAGAAAATGCATGAATGCCGATCTATAGAGCTATTGATTATGTGCGACGACCACGAGGACACTTTTTCTCACAGATGATGGAATGTGTGCAGCGCGACTTGAATTATCTATCCGGAGCACAGTAAAGGCCGAGACTTTAGCTTGACAAGCGAAGTTGCATGTCAACATAAGCGTATCTTTAGAAAGAAGCCACACCTGCAACAAACTGATTTGCCAAGCTCACCTGCAGAAAATTTGAAGAGAAAGGCAGAGGAATTGATTCACCAGAAGCACCATTAAACAATAACTCGGAACATGATTAGCATGCTAAGAGATTGCCGCAAGAAGTCAGTGTTGCGGTGTTCAAGTCCATGCCTTATCTTTCAATTTCTGAGCCAAAGGCCAAAATCAAGCCTACTCTATCCTCTCAAAATTATTGCAATCCAAGCGCGCTTTTCATGGCTGAACCGGAAGTTCAATGAAGTAGAGAACATTGATGTTGAGTTGCTTCCTGAAAATCAAGAAAAGACATCAAACATTTGCAAATTTCAAGAATTGTTCCTGAAAGGATTGGAGTCATTGGAGTCGAGCATTAAAGAAGCCCATGAGAAGGAACTTGAGTGCGTTATGCTTAGGCAATTGCGTGAAAACGCAGAGTATCCCTTACTCAATATTCTGAATAATTAGGTTGTCTTCCCGTGAACTTCCTTCACAATTTTGTAACATACAATTTTGATCCAACATTGTATAATTATAATATATACACAAAAATTGAAAACCCAATTACCAAATACACTCAAATTCAGTGCCAGTTTCCCTCAATTGATCTTGAATAATCTTGATTGCCTTGCTTATGCATCATATCCCTGTTCATGTTTTTGAACAAACGAGCTCTGAAGTGGGCGCGTTCTTTTGGCGATCTAACTTGGATTAGTAATCTCTCTCTTTTTCTTTTTTCCAGAATAGACTGGCCACTAATTAAAAATAATTAATCTTTGCTTCAAATAAGTGTGCCTTGCTCACCAGTTTAAATTGCCCCAACTAACTGCATTACATTTTTAAATTCTGTTTCGTCAAAAAAAAAAAAAAAAAAAAAAAAAAAAAAAAAAAGCAGCTCTGTTTCATCTATAAACAAAACTTATGTCCTTTTTTTTTTTTTTTTTTTTTTTTTTTTTTTTTTTTGTAGAATTTTCCTCTTGAAGGTTAGATGTTATTTTATTTATTATTATTTTTTGCTTAATTACAAAAATTATTTCGGTTTTAGTACTTTTTGTAAGTTTATCGCCACTTAAAAAACTTAATTAAAATGTTATTTTTAAGATTTTTGGTTCTTTTCCTGATCTAATTTGAGAAGAATTAAACTTGAATTGAATTTATTAATGTAAAAAGGTTCTGATATATAAAAATCATAATGAATTAATTGGAGAAATATTAAGCATTATGCAATTCATCCAAATTAATATAGACAAAGAAAATAAAATGGCATTGAGGAAATGAAAATATAATTTAATTGAGAAAACGAATGAAAGTTATTATTATTTTTCTGAATTTACCCTTTTTGGGTGATTTTTATATGCGGAAGATCAAATGACGTTGTCGTTTCTTTTGTAGAAGGAAATTCTTCAATTGGCAATTGATTTGAAGGCGCTGTCGTCATTCATGTCAGTCGTGCAAGTGCTCAAGGCAGCAATTCAATTCAGGTATTTGATTCAATGCTTGAAAGAAATCACAGCAAGACACAAGTTTTCGATTGGGTATTGTAGGAGATGTTGCTGTCTAGTCACGGCACATATTCATTCGTCTTGCAATTTTTTTTTTATTAGCATATTCATCTTGCAATTGATAACTATAATATGTCGATTATTGCTTCGCTTTGGTTGTTGCCTGTCCAGTGAATATGGCTGCATTCTGCTCGTGGATGTATATATTACGATTCTTGTTATGTCCATCATCGCTCGCGATGCTTATAATAACCTAAAGATAGCTGTGCAATTTGATTCTGATCTTTCTGTCTGGGAGCTATATTATTTAATTTAAATCCACCAGAATTTTCTTTGAAACATTACTCCTAATTACTTTAGCAAGACAACAATGAGATATATTGGCGGTACTGTCTCAAAGTTTGGAACATGACAGCTAATATATATCTAGAATTCAAAAGGAAAGAATTACGCTTCCTTCCATATATAAGAGATAGAATGGGTTGTCTTCCAAAGATAGCTAACATAGGCCAATTGCACATTCATATTCTTGGTAGGCTTTCTTCTCCAAAATATAAAAATGGCTTCTTTCCATCTCCGTGCCAACAGCTTGCCCTCCACATCTCATCCCCTTAGCGGAAGAATTGAGGAGCAACTGTACAAGTTGAAGACTTCTCATTCCTCATCAATAGCCCTGAAATTGGCTTGCCTTAATGAGTTATATGAGTGTGTTGGTGATTTTCTTCAGCTGCCTCACACACAACAAACTCTCTCTCGTGAGCACCAAAAACAATATGTAGAGGAAGCACTGAATGAATCTTTGGGGCTGTTGGATATCTGCAGCGTGACAAGAGATTTTTTGTTGCAAATGAGAGAACGTGTGCAAGGACTTGAATCATCTGTTCGAAGAACTAGAGGAGGAGAATCTTGTTTGAATGAAATTGATACATACATGGTATCTAGAAAAAAATTGACTAAAGTGATTTGCAAGTACCTAAGAAATTTGAAGAGAAGTGAGAAGAATTGCAGAAAAACAACCTTGGCTGATTATTCTGATTCGGTGATTACAACGCTCAAAGGTGCTGAGGAAATTAGTCTAACTGTGTTTGAGTCCATCTTATATTTCACCATGCAGTCAAAGGCAAAATCAAAGCCCTCTGGCTGGTCCATTGTCACAAAATTATTGCAATCCAAGCATTTATCATGTAAAGATGAAGTCGAAGCCAATGAAATGGAGATGATGGACGCTGAATTGCTTGTCTTGAAGTCAAGCAAAAACATCAATCAGCTGCAAAATGTCTTGAAAGGATTGGAGGCTATGGAGTCCAATCTTCAAGAAGCAGGGGAAGAGTTAGAGTGTGTCTATAGAAAATTGGTGAAAACCAGAGTTTCCCTTCTCAACATTCTGAATCATTAGTGTTGTTGCTTCAAACAACCTTTAACAAAATTTTGTATCATTCAATTTTGTACCTTACTGTATATATCATACAAAGATAAGTAAATCCATTTTAATACTAATACACGTCTCAAAACATTTCCTTAAGGTTACTGTTTATCTTCTCTCTCTCTCTCAATATATATATATATATCATCTTGTTTGTCCTCCACTTCAAAAGGGTTCAAAATGTTGTGATTTTACAATTGTTGAACTGGCAGTTTTATATTTGATCCCGATAAGCACAATGGAACCCAGATCTCCTAAGATCCTGTACTTGTATTGTAAAAGGCATGTGTATCATATTTATCTGGCCTGCATGTCAACCAATTTTTCTAAAGAGACTCTGCAGAATATGTATCTGTATATGCTATATTTTGATTTCGTTTTCATTAATCTTTAAGCTATTTGTATTTGCTACTGCATAACATGGTGCTATGTATTGGAGGTAATTGTTCCCTGAATGTTTGCTTATTCTTTTTGGAAGAGATTTTGACTTAGTGAAGCGCCCATTAATGAACATTCTTGAGCAATATTACTATTTCTGTATTTTTATCTTGCAACTGCATGACTATTGCTTTTATTGATCGTTAGTTATTCCTTTTATTGATCGTAAGTTATTCTAACAATTCCTCAGACACATAAGAAGTTCTTGATTGATGTAATGCTTTAGATGTATTATAGTCTATTCTTCTGCTTGACTCAAATTAAATAATTACAAATAGACTTGCCCCATCTATGAATATTAGTTTAGTGTTTATTTAAGTATGGCTTTCTCATCTTTCTCTCATTGTTTGGTTCATAAAAGAAATCAGCTAAGGTGGATTTGCAGCTGTATAGATGGATCGTGCTTTGCACTTGATCAACCAGATCCATGTAAAGAAATTAGCTAAACACGCATGGAAGTGTCTAATTTATATAAAATAAAGGTTGTCATGATTCTACTTGCTCCTTGACACCAGGCATCCAATCAGAGTTGTCGAACAGTCTCCTTATCAATTGGAGTGCAGAATTAGAGAAAATGGAGCAATTATGTGCGTGTTCTTGTCTGTGCAGCAAATGCAGCTTCATCTCCCTCGTGGATATAAATACTTTATTGGAGTCCATTAGGATTCTGCACATGCAAACGCAGTAGGAAACAACTCTATCAGGTACCAACATTGAATTATTACTTATTTTCATTTTCTCAATACAATAATTAGATGGATGGACTCAATCTCAATGTTAAATAACTTCATGCTGATTTTTGTGTCTTGGAATCTTGGGGCATATACTCGTCATGAATTTTTTTAATCAGAATGCTTCATTACAACACGACATGACAGCCACTTTAGATCAAGATCAAGAAGTCGAGATTGTTTAAGTTCTATTATTGGTCTTCTATATATAAGATGTTCAATTTGATGGCTGAGACAATAACAAAGGTCTAAGACGTTCTGTAAATATCTCCTTGATAGCCTTTCTTCTGCAGAGAAAAAAAATGGCTGCTTGTCATCTCCGTTCAATCAGTTTACCATCAAGATCTCATCCTCTAACACTAAGTATTGAGGAGCAACTGTACAAGTTGAAGGCATCCCAATCCTCATCAATAGGGCAGAAACTAAATGGCCTAAAAAATTTGTTCGAGTGTGTTGATGATTTGCTTCAACTGCCAGCCACCCAACAAAATCCAAACAAGTCTGCAGAGAATGCATTAAATGGATCTATAGAGCTATTGGATATGTGCGACACCACAAGAGATTTCGTTTCACAGATGAAGGAATGTGTGCAGGGACTTGAATTATCTCTCCGGAGAAGAAAAGGCGGAGACTTTTGCTTGACAAGCGAAGTTGATGCATATATGGTATCTAGAAAGAAGTTGAACAAACTAATTTGCAAGTCTCTGAGAAATTTGAAGAGAAAGGAAAGGAATTGTTCACCAGGAGCATTAAACAATAACTCGAACATGATTAGCATGCTAAGAGATGTCGAAGAAGTCAGTGTTGCGGTGTTCAAGTCCATCCTATCTTCCATTTCTGAGCCAAAGGCAAAATCAAAGTCCTCTATTCTCTCAAAATTATTGCAATCCAAGCGCGTTTCATGTGAAGTGGAAGTCAATGAAGTAGAGAACATTGATGCTGAGTTGCTTGTCCTAAAATCAAGCAAAGACATCAAACATTTGCAAATTCAAAATGTTCTGAAAGGATTGGAGTCACTGGAATCAAGCATTAAAGAAGCAGAGGAGGAACTTGAGTGCGTATATAGGCAATTGGTGAAAACAAGAGTATCCCTTCTCAATATTCTGAATAATTAGTTGTGTTGCATCTGGCAGCTACCCAACACAATTTTGTAGCATAGAATTTATCCAAATTGTAAAATACATAAATGTACAGATAGGGAATGACGGTTAATACTAATATACTCTGTTAATAGCATTTCTCTCAACTTCCTTATTCTCCCCTCTCAATATTTCATAGTTTTGGAATTTTATAGTATATTTCATTGCAAGGAAATTCAAAGTGTGTTTATATTGTTTCAATTTAGATCCAAGTCAGTGGAAGTAATCAGATGTGAACTTTCTCTGTTGAAAATACTTTCTGCTGCTTGGGCCTGGATTATTTAACAACGGTCATCTGAACATCAAATGTTAGTTTAAACACTGACTTTGTCTCTACTGTCCAAAATTTAAGGGGCAACTATTTGAAGATAGATAAACTTTCGAATTTCTGAGAATTGAAAGGTTTTATTTTTCTTTGCATCAACGGTCATCTGAACATCAAATGTTAGTTTAAACACTGACTTTGTCTCTACTGTCCAAAATTTAAGGGGCAACTATTTGAAGATAGATAAACTTTCGAATTTCTGAGAATTGAAAGGTTTTATTTTTCTTTGCATAAAATATTAACCAAAGACCTCTCATTGGCTCGATATTAGATTAGTATAAGAGTTTTAGTTTATTCAAAATGTCTCCCATCTTTATGTCATTATATATGTATGGATCATATAATAAATTATCAGCAGCCATATAGGTGGATCATGCTCGATATTTAATAAACAAGATTGCTTTATTACTTTAATTATAATGCATTTCCTGGACTGTGTCTAATTCATGTCTAATCAAGTTCAAGGCTGTCAAGATTCTACTTGCTCCCTCACACTATGGATGTTGATGAGAGTTGTTCATTATCAAGGGTTTCTTTATCATTTGGTGTACCAATTAATGTTAAATTATTACATATTTTGATTATCTTAGTAGAATTATTAGATGCCATGCTAGAATTATTAGATGCCATGCATGGACTCAACCTCAATGAATGTTACATAATTTGATTCTGATTTTTGTGTCTAGAAATTGTCTAATCATATTGCTTAATCACAGCAGAACATGGATGAGACAATTGCTAAGATTGCCGCAAAACTCAGAACATGACAGCCAATTTAGATCAAGATCAAGAAGATGATACTTTTTTAAGTTTTGTTGCTCTTCTCTATATAATTAAGGGGTTCAA
Organism: Jatropha curcas; assembly: GCF_014843425.1. The sequence continues at coordinate 214,468 of NW_023591279.1, read as the reverse complement.
TGCATTGGCTTCAACAACAACCAAGACTACTCTACATTCACACACACACAAAAAAAAAAAAAAAAATGGGACTGCTTGTTGCATCTCCCGTTTCATCAGCTTTGCCATCCACATCCTTCATCCCCCCTCAGTCTCAGTATTTGAGTGCCAATTGTACAGAATTGAAGGCATCACAGTCCCAATCAATTAGGGAAAAAATTGAGCGGATCTAAAAATCGTTGGAGTGTGTGGATGATTCACTTCAACTGCAAAGTGCTGAAGGCGGACTCTTTCTCATGAGAGGGCAAAGCTTGTGTGCAGGAAAATGCATTGAATGATCTCTTGAGCTTATTGGTTTGTAGGTGGACACCACAAGAGGTTTTCTCACAGATGAAGAATATTGCAAGGAACTCGAATTATCTCTCCGTAGAAGAAGAAAAGGGACAAGTGAAGTTGATGCATCATGGTGTCGAAGAAAGCAATTGAACAAATTGATTAAAAAAGGTGTCGTAAGAATTGAATAGAAAAGAGAGGAATTGCTCACAGAAGCATTGCTGACAATTAGTTCCAACGTGATCAGCATGCTAAGAGGTGTAAAGAGAGGAATTGCTCAACAGAAGCATTGGACAATAGTTCCAACGTGATCAGCATGCTAAGAGGTGTTGAGGAAATGAGCGTTGCAGTGTTAAAGTCCATTTTATCTTTCATTTCTCAGCCAAAGGCAAAAACAAAGTCCTCAGTCATCTCAAGGCTAATGCAATCCAAGCGTGTGTCATGTGAAGTGGAAGTTGAAGACAATGAAGTTAGGAATATTGATTCTGAATTGCTTATCCTAAAGTCAAGCAAAGATATCAATTGTTTACAACTTCAAAATGTTCTTAAAGGATTGGAATCATTGGAATCAACCATTCAAGAAGCAGAGGAGGAACTTGACTGCATCTATAGGCAACTGGTCAAAATCAGAGTTTCCCTTCTCAATATTATGAATCATTAGTCTAGTTCTTTCCTAAAACAATCTTGTAACATACAATTTTGATCCGAATTGTATATAAATATATATATGTCATACACAGAGAATTAATAAAAGTTTCTCTCAATTTGCCTATTCTTTCCTCTGAAATTATCTATCTCCTTTTCATATTTATATTATATTTCATTGTTTGAAGAGCATAAAGTCTGTTTATGTCGTTTATAAGTCATAATTGCTATATTGATGTAAATAGTATTACATAAAGAATATAGTGTCTCAAAACTGCAATCAGATAATGTTTAATATCTTAATGAAATTGGGTATGAAAATCCAGGAATTTATTTTCATTATTGCTTAATAATAATTTCAACTGGGAATTGGAAACATTAATGATAACAGAAACTTTGAGGCAAATCAAGTGCATATAACATCCATGAATTCTTCATCTTCTTCCATAGCATGTAATATCTGAGGCAAAAGGCAAGCCTGAACATCCACACTCCCTTCTTCCACTCCAGGAAAAACTGTAATCTTCCCATCATAATTATTCCCAGCTCCGCCTCGCACGGCAACTGGTCTTCCCCATCCAAAATCATTTCCAAAAACATTAAACCGTGGCGAGCTTGCTACAATCAGAGCATTACTTGCTGCAGAACTGAGTTTTGATAACGTTGGCCTTTTAACCCAACCTTCCAAATACTTTCTCACTTCACTATCTGTTTGCCTAGCAACCATCTTGTTTATTTGCAAAGCAGCAAAGCCTAGTCCATTAGCTAACAGCTCACCCGCTGTTGTTGCTGCTATTCCAAATAATACTGCATTTCCAAAATACTTGTCCGGCAATGGAGGCTGCAATCTTTGCCTCATGTTTACGAGTACTCTGCAATAGATTTCTTGATCAGAATCAAGATTTCTAGGCCGAATTATGGATCTCCAAAGCTGACCCAAGATTGCTTGAAGAGATGAAATCTTTGATGTGCCTATCTCAGCGTTGGCTTTGGTTTTAAGTTGTGCAATTTTTTTCTGGGAAAAATGGAACACTCTTTCTAGTAAAGGTGGTGAGATAAATCTATTAGAAATTGCTTCATTATATGAGAAAGGAACCCTAATGGGATGATCAATCCCATCAAGAAACCAATCAAACCCAAAAACTGGCCTAGAAGTCTGTAACAACTTTTTTTCACAACTTATTGACATATCAGACAATTTATTAACAAAATTCCAGAAAGAAGTCCCATCAGCAATTGCATGGTTGTAAGTGAAACCAATGAAAATGCCATCGACCAGCTCAGTTACCTGCACTGCAAGTAAGGGTTTGGAATGACCTTCAAATTTATAAACTCCATTCATCAAGAAAAAAGAATGGACAAAACTAGGAACATATAAAGAATCAAGAATGTCAGCAACGGTAACAGTCTTAGCATTGGCATGGACAAACCATGCACCGGCGTCATTACAATCGATGAAAAAAGAAGTTGTTTTATCCTCATTTTCAATGGTGGCAAGGCAGCCCGCGAAGGGAGGGAAAATTTCTAGAGTTTTAGAGAGTGAATTTTTAAGGTGGTCAATTACATTCTCGTTTTTCAGCTTTGAAAGTTGTAAGGTAGTGGGTTCGAGAAAGAGAAGGCCTCTGTTGGTGTAATCAACAACAAGGAATGGAAGATCAAATGGTGTAAATTCAATCCTCTGAGCTGAGTTGTAGCTATTTGTGGGTTTCACAATTGTATTGGAGATGAATTCAATGTTCTCCTCCATTAACTCTATCTCTTAGCTATCTGCAAAATGGGCTTAACCACATAATTAACATCCCTGGCAGATATTTCGATCACATCGTCACCTACCAACTTTCTCATTCATTTGGCTCCATACATTGTTGAATTATTACTAAGAGAATATGTGTTAGAATTATTACTACCTACCAACTTTCGATCACACGTAATTACTTTATTTTAAATAATTAAAAATTCAATTAATTATGTCTAGGTTTCGGTTAAAATTTATAATTCAAAAAATTTAAATATCATATCCCATCACAGATAATTCTATATAGATAAAATTTTACAATTCAAATAATTCAATAAGGATAATATATAGATAAATAATATTTTTAATTTAATTACTTAACACTAAGATATAATTTTATTATTAGATATTATTAAAACATAAAAATAAATGAAAAATTAAAAAATTTCTTTTATTGATATCTATTGATTCCAAATATAATTTAAATATATTAAAAGATAGGAAGTTTTACACAAAAGAAAATCATAATTATATATTATTTAAAAAATTGAAGAATAAATTTCAGAATTTTGAAGGCCTAATTTTAGACCGTAAATAAAATTAAAAAAACCCTAAAATATATGATTTTTTAGACAAATTACATGTAAATTTCAAGTTGAGTGAATAAATTAAGCTAAAAGATTCCTTCTATAGCTTTTTGTTCTAAATAACATGTTGAGTGGCAGAGTAGGTTTTATTTCAAAAATATATTACTACTATTATTTATAGGCTGTCAACCACAAACTTATCTTAAATTTTTTTATTATTATTTTTTTTTATTTTGATAGGTGCCATTATTTAGCTTGAGGCGTTGTCCTCCAATGGAACAAAAACTAAAAGAGAGTAGCAGACAAAAGAGTAAAGAAGCTTTGCTAATTGCCACAATAAAGAAAATGGCAGCCGTTGAACTCATCTCTACAAGTATTGTTCAAGCAACAAGTAGCAAGGAATCAACCCAAAGGATTGAGTTAATGTCAAGTGATCTTAAGTTCCTTTTAGTCGAAACCATTCAAAAAGGACTTCTCTTCCACAAACCCAAACCACCAGAAGGCAAAATATCAGACAAAACCTTTCTCCAACACTTGAAGCACTCACTTTCTTTCACACTTAATTTCTTCACTCCTCTTGCAGGCCGCCTAGCAACTGTCGAGCACGATGACAACACTGTCTCTTTCTTTATCGACTGCAACAATTCTGGAGTCCAATTTATCCATGCTGTTGCTGATAATATTACCATTTCTGACATTCTTGAACCCATCTATGTCCCTTCTATTGTTCACTCATTTTTTCCACTAAACGGGATGAAGAACTACCATGGCATCTCGAAACCTTTGGTTGCAGTTCAGGTTACAGAGTTAGATGATGGAATATTTATAGGCTGCACCATGAACCATGTTGTTGCTGATGGTACCACATTTTGGAATTTCATCAATTCTTGGTCTGAAATATCTCGTGGCTCAGATCACATCACCAAACCTCCTGTGTTTGAACACTGGTTTCGCAGCAATAGCTATAATTGCCCTATCCGCTTGCCTCTATCAGTCATCAAAACTAATAATAGTGAAGCCATTCCAACACTGAAGCAAGAGAGAGTTTTCCATTTCACAAAGGAAAAAATTGCATGGCTTAAAGAAAAAGCCAAAACTGAATCTGGCTGTGAGAGAATATCCACTTTGCAATCAATCTTGGCTCATCTTTGGCGATCTGTAATTCGAAATGAGCAAAGTATTGATCCTGATCAAGAAACTAATTTTCATTTTCATATTGGTATTAGAACTAGGTTACAGCCTCCAATACCAGAAGAATATTTTGGAACTGCAACTCAGACCGGGACAGTAACACTGAAAGCAAGAGAGTTAATGGAAAATGGACTTGGCTACGCAGCTCTACAGATTAACAGGATGATTGCTGGTTACACAGAAGACAAGGTAAGGAACAATTTAGAATCATGGGTAAAGAATCCTAAGCTATATAAACAGGGTGGTTTTCCAGAGAATGATCTGATAACAAGTAGTTCGCCAAGGTTTAACGTTTATGGTAACGATTTCAATTGGGGAAGACCAATTGCAGTGCGAAGCGGTCCTGGAAACAAGTATTGCCGGAAGATCACTTTATTTCCAGAAGCTGAGGAAGGAAGTGTAGATATTGAAGTTAGCTTTTCTCCTGAAATTTTGACGGCTATGGGAAGTGATCCTGAGTTCATGGATGCTGTGACTGTCTAATTATTCTATTGTAGTGAGAATAATATTTTCACTTTTTAAGTTTTAAATAACCTTATTTACGTCCAGTATGGATGATAGTTCATCGATTCCACTGGAATGAATAAAGTTTTTAGTTATTTTTGTAATAAATATCAAGAACTTAATTTGTGATACGTTTTAACTTTTAATTATATTATATATATATATTTATTTATTTATTTATCACTCCTCTAAGTTCATCATCACATGACATAATGTTGATGATTTTAACAAAGGATAATTTCAATTATTGGAAGGTTGCATAATCACATGTCATAACTTGTCCTAATCAAGTCTAAATTACAAGATCTAAAAAATGTAATAAAAAAAATACCAAATCCCAATACAAGATCTAAAAAAAATACAATAAAATATAAAACCCACCAAACCCCAATAATAGAAATAATGGAAGAAAAAAGACAAAAAAGCTCAAAGTCCTCACCCTATCTATGACTACTATTTCTGCTGCATCTAGAGATCAAATCTTCAGAGGTAGTCTTAAATCTAGATTAGAGCTTTGTCAAATGAGAAAATATGATTGTCTAAGCAATCCACCAAGGAAGAAAAAATTTCTCAAAATCACCCATATTTTATAATATTGTGATAATCACTATACAAAACCTCTTTAATCATATATTGCATTTTATTGGAAAAACAATTCAATTATAGAAGATTCAGATAAATTATTATTTTAATTTTATTGGAAAAGAAATGTATATCGATCTTGCTTTCATTAATACGAGTTATCTATTCTTACTTGAGAAATATTATATACATTTTATAGGCTCAAATGATTATTTAGATAAAAAAAATAATGATGAAATTAATTGCATTAATAATCATATTATTATTGTTGTTAAGTAAAAATTTTTAAATTATTTTATGTTGACAATAAAATGACATTATTAAATAAATTGATAATGAAACAACTATATAAAAAATTAAAAAAATATTTATATTGCTTGTTAAATGCTAAATTAAATATATGAAAGAAACCCAAAAATAATACAATTAGTGGATCTACTTTATTGATTTGACTGTGATGTAGCAAAGAGATGAAAATGTAAACTATAGCCATCAAAATTCAAAAGCTTAAAAAGATGCACTGAAACCTGAATAGTCATATTCCCATTTCCATATCCTGGCGTGTAGGATATGCCATTATCTGACAGGAATTTAGTTGTTTCTGAATTTGACACTTTTCTTTGTGCTTCTCCAATTTAATTTGAGAGCCCAAAATGAGGTCCAAATTGAACTAAACCTGAATAATTTATCCAAATTACAGATAGTTAACCATCAAAGTTGTTGTACTAGTTCCGTTCCTTTCATGCGCATGTTGTGTCCTAATCAATGGCCACAATCCCAAACAGGACTTGCCAATTAGAACCCACTATAATTGCTTTAGCTATTGCAATAATTTTTTTAGGAAAAAATATAATTTTATTTTCAAAAATTAAGATAAGATTCTTAAATTATATCCGTAAAAGATGAATCTAACTTTATATAACCAACGGTAAATTCTTTTAAAATCAAGTAAGACCGTAACAGTGACTCTTGATTGTCATGTGCTAGATCATTATAGATTAGTTTTTTCTCATCGATTTTTAAATTAGGAAGAAAAATTTTGAAAATAAAAGAAATATATATGTTTCATAATTGATTAGTGAATATTCTCCTGTTACTCGCAGCAAGTCTGGTTGCCGACAGTGTACAACAACCCCTATTAAGATTCGTGTATAAACACAATACTTAATTGGGCCCTATAACTCTAAGAATTGGATATGCTGGAAAGAGAGTTGGGCCTAAACCTTAAAAATGGGCCAGAGAAACCACATCATGACATGAGAAAGGGACCTCAACAAACAACGATTGGAGTGGCTCAGTGGCAGTAGCACAGAGCACCACCGCAATTTTGAAGGAATGAAGATAGGCGGCGGAGTGGTGTATGGAGCTCCACGCGCCACCTCTCTGCTTTTCGTCCATGGAAGACCAACGCTTCGCGGCTTCTCCTCTCCATATTCTTCTTCTTCCTCCTTTCCGGGTAATCCTATGGCTATCCCATTTCTTTAGTTATTGTTTACAGATTTTTAACATTTGGGTTTGGGAAGTTGCAGAGCATGTAAGTTTCATAAAAGACGTAGCTGCAACTGAGCCCCCAAAGCACTTGTCACATTTGCTGAATTTGCTCAAGACCAGAGGTAAAGTAAAAAAGGTCACTATTATAATAGAGCAAAATCATCTTTTTTTTGTTCAAATCATATCACTGAAATGATAATCTTTTATTGAATTTCACTTTTTGGGGTTTTATCTCCTGGGAATTGGGTTTTGTTTTCTGGCTTGCAATTTTTGAGTTTTTTTTGCTTACTGCTTATTGTTCACATTTAAAATCCATATGGTAACAGTGTCTTTTTGATATTATTATCTTCCAATTGTTTCCTTTTGATATCTGCTATGCTCATTTGGGGAATGAAGTCTGCTTTGTGATGAATATGCTGTGATTATTATTGTTTAATTTGAATAATTAATTTACTCTACATTTGGTCTATGTATGTATACATCATTATGGCATTGCTTTGCTTACTTGTCTCAAGAGTCCTTACATATTTCTGTTTGCATTGGACTATCAATAACAGGTGAATCCATCATTTCTCCTGGAGCTAAGCAAGGGTTGATACCCCTTGCGATTCCATTGGCTAAAAGCAGCTCAGGTATGGATGAAGTTGCACCTATTTCTGGAAGTCGTTATTCTTGAGAAGCAACCAAGTGTTATCTGGTTTATGATTTCATGTGTGTAAACAGATGCTGTAATTGCACTGCTTAGATGGCCAACAGCACCAGCTGGGTAAGAGAGTGAGAGTCTAATAACTCTGGACCTTCATTTGCTATTAATTTTCATTGGCTTGATTCATTTTTGTATGATATGTGCAGAATGGAGATGCCAGTGGTGGAGGTTCATAAACATGGAGTTTGGCTTCTGGCAAAGACTGTAAGTTCAATGATTATGTTGGAGCTTATGTAAAATCAAAATTGATTGAATTAAGAATTTGACTTTCCTCATACATAATGTCAAGTAGCATTGACATTCCCTAACAGTATTATTTTGTGTCCAAGTACAGGTAGATCAATTTATTCATAGAATCCTGGTTGAGGAAGATGGCAAAAAGTCTTCAAAAGTCAATGACGAGCTATTTTGTGCTGCAGCTGATGCTGGGGTGAATCTTTACACAAAGGGTGATTTTGCTAAATCTCAGATTTCAGATCTAGATGTGTATCTCTTAAAAAAGGTATAAGATAAATGTTGTACTTTAATTGGATGAAAAAGCAAATTGCTAACCAATGGTTTGGTTGCAGGTTGGTTTGTTCCCAGATGTTCTAGAGCGCAAAGTGATGCGCCATTTTGAGAAAGGAGACCATGTAAGACTGAAATGACTGTGGTACTATTTACATGCAGCACATCTTTATGAGCTTGCTTTGTTAATTGTCGATACATGTGCTCTAAAAGGTTTCAGCATTGGTGACTGGGGAATTTTACACTAAGAAGGAGCATTTTCCAGGGTTTGCACGGCCATTTGTATTCAATGCTGAGATTTTGCTGAAGTTCGTGGGATTTTTTCCTCTCTTTATCCAACATGTTACTCTAAATTATTTCATTTCGTTTCCTCTCCAGCATTCTAAGGATCAATCACTGTGTTCTATAGAGTTGGACGTAAATTAGAAGCCAAAGATGCTGCTAGGGGTGCTCTGAAATCGCCATGGTGGACTCTGGGTTGCAGGTACCAGGTATGAACTTTCTGATGATTTCATTACTTTTGTCTTTCTTTTGCTAGTTAAGGCACTGTTTACTATTAAATGAGTTCCTAAAAACTTGGTGAAATTTATTTGATATTTCATGTTTTCACTTTTACATTGTTTTTGGAATAAATCCACATGGCATTCGTTAAATACAAATGATTTTAATTAAAGACATTCATTTGTAAATGATTTCATGTTTGGATCAATCATAGATTTTATTTTAAATTATGTAGCTTCACTAGCATGTGCTTAGAATTCATTAGCTTGTAGCTTGTAACCTTTTTAAGTTCAAGAGTTCATTCGCTAATTCTATAAATTTTCTAGAATTTGATTCAAGAATTAAAAATGTAAAATTCCAAATGAATTTTCATTTATACCAAATATCAAAATTTGATTTGTAAAAGATTTCCAACAAAATTTTATGGAATCTATTTATACTAAACAAGCTCCTAGTATGAATAAAAATATTCATTTTGCTCCCATTGACTTACAATTTTATTAGATTCAACATTAATTAGATCAAATTATATCTTTGTGTAAATAAATTATATAATTCAAATTCATTTTATACCAAACAAGGGATAAAAACCTGTCGTTTATACTCATTCAGGAAGTTGCTCAAATAGCAGAATGGGAGGATGAGCAAATTGAATATATGAAAGAAAGAGTGACTGAGGAAGGCAGGCAGGAAGACCTTAATAAGGGGAAGGATCCTGCTCAGGTTTTTAAATTGAAGTTCATCTGTCTATTATAATTGCGTATCAATAGTTTAAGCAAATACATGATGAGAGTAATGTTGATATTCATGTTTCAAATATATAGATTGCATTGGATGAAGCTGCTTTTTTGTTGGACTTAGCTTCTGTTGAAGGAACTTGGGATGACTCATCAGAGCAAATAGCTGCATGCTATAAGGAGGCTGGACTCCAAGATGTTGCCAGATTTATACAATACAGAGATTGACTTCTCTGTTTTTGGTGGGCTATTGATCAATCCAAATATTGTTTGCGGTGACATTTTCTTTAGATCATTTTCCCTTTAAAATTGATAGGAAATCAAATTTTTGAAGACTATTGAAAAAAGTTCAAATTTTATGAATTGAATGGTTCTCAAGAACGTTTACATTTCTATGTTCTGTTACTGCATGAACGAGGATCATCAAAGGCGTAAAGCGACCTTATAAATTGGTTACATGCCCGAAAGGGTTACCGATTCTACTGGACACGCATCATCAGACAGTCAGACTATGTTCCTTGAAAGGTAAACAAAATTGGGTGTAAATAACACAAGGCAATCCGTTTACTACGAACAGAAATTGTGAATAATACCAATGCATGAATTTACACGAGAGAGGAACACAATCATTTTTTTTTTTTTTTTTTTTTTTATTTCTAATATTGTATTTCATTAAATCAATCCATCTTTCGTACATACAATATAGCTTTCAATGTGCTCTAAAATACTAATTGATGCATGTTGAAGTAATAGCTGAGAACCCACTTAAGCTTTTCCATGTTTCGAGAATTAATACTATAGTAATTTGCATATGGATAGAAGGCTGCCTTTCTTTGCGTTAGTGACTTAGAACTCTGTTCTTGATGATAGATCTAGGATATTGGGCACATTGTAATTCATCTCAAACTTTTATTTCAATTCAGAGAAGGGGGGGCCCAAATTAGCGGGCTTTCTTTCTGGCGCCCCCAATTCCGCGGCCATCTTTAAAATATGCCCGCCGCTAGATTAATTTAAGGATGGTCTTTGGATCTTCCGTTATAGAGAATTGGTGTACCTAGCCAGACATTTATTACACACAATACAGAGATTTGTGAAGCCTCCCTCTGGGGATCTTTATTGGTTATCCGGGCATTAAGATTATATTAGATCATCCAATTTCCTCCAAAATATTTGGCTTTTGCTCACCAACCTCCATCGCTCGGTATCAGGCGCACCACGAAAATGCGTGCCACATTTTCGCTTTACGCATACAGTGTAAATCCATTTTTATTCTCCCTTTTACAAAATTGACATTATAGGAAACTCAAATTTAATTGGATTCTATAGGTGCACTATTGAAAAAACGATCTTTCAAGCCTCAATGTTTATGGAGATTGCTCATATGCTGCACAGTGTTCTGCCCGGAAAAATTCGAACGCGTCGTCGCATACATATCTTGTCGAGAGAATTCTCCGGGGCATCTCTGCCGTGGGTACTGCCCGAGTGGAGTGGACGACAAGGATCATCAAAGGTGATATAAAGCTGATCGTGTATCAAATTGGTTACATGCCCGAACAAGGGTTAGTCTCATGCCGATTCTAAACTGGACACGGCTATCACTTCTAGACAGGTCGAGACTGTATGTCTCCTTTGTGAGAGCGTAAGAACAAAAATTGGGTGTATGGGATCATTATAACATTAGCAATATATGCGGACATTTTACTTTGACGTCAATCAAGAAACTTAGTGTAATCGCAATCACCACAATGTCATGCAATTTTACACGAGGAGAGGTAACACATATTCATTTTTATTTTTGTTCTTTTTTGGTTTGGGTACTTGAACAAAGAAATATCTGGTCTAGTCGACACGAGCTGTATCGTACAGAAGAAATACAGGCACTAGTCCTGAACCCCCTAACCCAACCTTTGAAACGGTCTCAATCTCGCACACAAATATAACAAAAAGCCCTGATACCTTATTGACAATTCCGCTCCCAGCTACGACAAGAACCCGCGGTCCTATCCTATTCATAATAAACTCGGTGCCGCTCCCTCGGATAACCATCGCTACCAGGGCCTTATTTCTACGCGTGGCGCAAATCACGACCCCTTCCCATGGAGCAAATGGAAGGGTGGGTTCTTGCTGTGAGGATTTCTTCGTTTTCTCCTCAAAGCGTATAACCTCTCCAGACTAAACTTTTTGTCCACTCCCGTGGTTCTTGCTTCCAGTGAGGAACAAGTAGCCAGGTAACGACGGACCGACCATCGGCCGATTAAACTGCAGCCATCACCCATCCTGATTTTAGTTGCTCCTATATCAAGATGTAGGTCATCATTTTCCAGAGGTTTTACATCTACTCTTTACCCCCTCAGAATCAAATGATGGTCACTAGACACTATTTCTTTCATCCCTTTCATTGATCTTCAGGGATTTTCGACCTGCTTGACCCTCATGTCACCTCAGCGCTCGTTGTGTCCTCTTCTGCCCATAGCGATCTATAATTGCTGATCTCATCTAATTTAATAGTTAGATTTTTTTTTTTTTTTTTTTTTTTGGTATTGAACAAAAACTGGTCTAGTCGACAGATGTATCTACAGAAGAAATACCCAACCTTGAAAAACGCTCTCAAAATATTAACAAAAAGCATACCTTATTGCATTCCGTCTCCAGCTTACGAAAGAACCACCATCATAAAAATCCGTCCGCTCGAACCATTTATTCTACGCGATGACCCTGTCATGGAGCAAATGGAAGGGGTGGTTTCTTGCTGTTGGATTTCTTCTTTCTCCAAAATAACTTTCTCCACAAACTTTTGCCACCCTGTTTCTTGCTAGGAACAATAGCCAAAGAATTAACTGCAGCATCACCATCCTGACTTTTAGTTCCATTCAAGATGAGGATATTTTCCAGAGGTTCTATTACCCCTTTAGAATCAAAGGTAGAACTATTTTCATCCCTTTCTTTGATCTTCAGGGATTCGTTGACCTTTGTCTCAGCGTTGTCCTCTGCTAGCATCTGATCTATAAGGGAGGACCTTTGATTCATCAACTTTTTCCTGGCTGCAGTCAAGGCTGTGTCTGTGCTTGACCCGGTGGTGGCTGAGGCAGCATTTGTATCGCTGGAGCTAGACATGGCCTTGTCAAAGAGGACTGCTTCACTCGGTGCAGCCAATGCCTTTAACTGCTTCCCTAGGTTTAGAATGGTCTCTTGGCATTCCGCCAACTTTTCTGAAGCAGCTGTTATCTCCCAATCCTATAAGATCAATAGAAGTCCTTGCGTCAACAAGAAGATGCATGTTTATTGTTAATTTAGCCACTTGTGAGCATTAAGTAACACAGATTAAAGGTTGTGAAGAATAAAAACTTGCAAGAAACCAGATACGAATAAATGAAAATAAAGAGAACACAGGGTTTTAGTGTTCCTTAACTCCATTTAGAAGAACTAGATCACGAGTCACAAAAGTGACCGCTTGGATTCCTAGTCATTTCAGTAATATTTGATGGTCCGTTACCATAGTCCTAACCTCAATATTTGCATGAAGCAAGAGTTCTCACATCAAACCTTTATCGTCTTGGTTGTGAACGACTCTTCAATGTCATCCCTAATGACAGTAATTTCATACTCTTTATGTTTACATGCTGTATCCAGAACTATGAAATGAAATTGAAACTTTAGATATGGAAGCCTAGCAGGGATTACATATTCCATCTTCTAAAGAACTATAGAGGAAAGAAAGGAAGTGATATAGTGACTATATGGAGTTTGCTCTGGCAGGAAAAAAGACAACTATTTCTAAAATAGATCTTAAGGAATTTGAGGACATACACACTCTTCATATTAAAAATATTTTTCTGATTAACAAAATAAAGGACAAGGTTTCACAAATCATCAAATAAATAGCATAAGCATTTTTCAGCTTTCAATTTATCATCATTAGAAAATAATGTGTATACATGGTAAATTGATATGAACTTACAGTTCGAAGTTTCGTCTCTTCCTGGTGGAGTTCATGATTAGGGATTTCTTTCTTTGTTATGCTGAAAATTACATTTTCAGATGCATGAGATCACTTAACAATGCAGGAGTCATTAGTAAATACTAATTATAACTTCTATCATCCTTGTATCATTCCAATTTTATTGGATGTCCCAAGGGTGACGGTCTATACAAGTATAGCTTGACAAAAGGGAAAATATCAATTTTTCCGAGTACCTTTCAAGTTGGAGCTGCAGTTCAAGACATGTGGCCTCCAATTCTTCACAGCAGCCATTTTTGTTCTCCAGCTCCACTTCCAAGGAAGCAAACTTGTGGCAAGCTTCATTTAACTCTGCTTTGGCTGCTGTAAGCTGTGTATCAAGATCTTCTTTCATCAACCTGTGATTTTCACTTCGATTTTCAATACTTTCTTTTGACATTTTCAGAGTTTCTAGCTCTTTTTGCAAGCTTGCAATGGTTTCCTCTGATTCCTGAAGTTTATTCATCAATGATTCACTCTGATCTGTAGCTAACTGAAGTCTCGCTTCCAACTCTTTCTTTATAGATTCTACGCTAATCAATTCATCTTTGAGCCTTTTATTTTCATCCCTAATATTAGATCGAAATTCATCCTTTTCAGAACAGTTATTATGCTCATTTGAGGCAGCAGCTTTAGGCAAAAATGAGAACTGTTCCTGGGGAAGGCCCAATTTATGCACTTCTGGAAATTGACTAATCATTCCAACTTCTACTTCACTTTCACTTTGTGTTTCATCCCAATCTAGATGCTTCTGAATTGCATCCCTCATGCTTGAAACATCTTGAAGGGAAAAGCAGTGGTTTATTATCCAATCCAAAGCAGAACTTAATTCTTGGGTAAACCTGTTCACATCAGAGTTTCCATTCAACAGATCATAACAAGCATGAATGAATTCTTGTAATACAACACTAAGTTCAGAAGTCTTCCACTGGAAAACACGAACCATGTAGCCTGAAGATGTTTCTACATTCTTATATGGGAGGAAATTCCCATTCTTTCCAGACGAAGTCTCTGATGTACCATAAATAGGTAAAGTAATCCTCTCAACATGCTCAATGATCTTGTGTAATGATTTTCCTAAATCTGAGTGGACTTGCTGATCATTCCCAACTGTCAACAAGATGTCAACATCATTCATTACAGGAGATGAATCCACTGGTAATGACTTATCTGTAGAGTTCAAGGAGATGTCTCCACCAGCATGAGGGGAATCTGATGCATCAAGGTGCTTTGGGCTCTCTCTTGTATTACCATAACCCGTGGAGTTTCGATTACTCAATTCAGCCAAAGCTACTCTAACATCATCCAGTATTCTATCAGGTTTTCTTTGAGGTGTATGGGTTTGCTCCAATGGCACTTTCAGGTTATCCTGAATGCAATCGGGAGCTTTACCAATCAGTAAATCCTTGGACTCAATTTCCTGGTTAGATACCCCCAAGCCCGAATCCAACACTGGAATGATCTCTCTACAAGTTACCTGTGAGGAATACCCATTCAAACTGGTTTCCAAGGCATTAATGGTTGCCTTAGCATTACCAGTTCCTGACTGCTTATCAGCTGAAACTATAGCTAGTCTTTCCATTTCAACAAAGTCATCCATTAGATTTATATCTGAAGCTCCTACAGTTTTACCTGAAGGTGAACCCCTTTGTTTCCCATGTTTGAAGTGCTCCAGTTCTGAAATCAAAGCAGAAGCCCATGATTCAGCACAACTAACCTTATCATCACTGCCAACATCAGACATTGAGGTCAGACAGAGCTCATGCGGAGCAAGAACAGTTCTTGATGGCTCCAAGGTTGTCTGGACTTTCGACAATTCATCAAGATGCGACTCAACCTGTGATAACTTAGATGCTG
This sequence comes from Jatropha curcas, assembly GCF_014843425.1. The sequence goes on along the minus strand of NW_023591279.1, from coordinate 199,116 downwards.
TATGAGCGTACATGGTTCTTGAAAGTTGAAGTTCATTTGCTTTTTTATTAAGGGCTTCTCTGAGAGTCCCGTTTTCTTCTTCTAAGGCATACAAGTGATCAGTCAGAAAGTTGACCTTTTTGCTGGGAGTTTCAAGGGAGTTTTCAACTTCTAGGTCAATGATTAAACCAGTAGGACTAGAATTTGTTCTTCTCCTTCTCATTTCAATTGAATCCCTTCCCAATATATCAACTTCACTTTTCATCTTTGCCAAGGCAGCAGGACCTGGCAATCTCTTGCGAACAAGCAGACGTAACCTCTGGCATTCTGATTCTAGCTTAGCAATTTTTTTTGCACTCTCTAATTGTTGCTTATGTGATGCATCAGCTGCTCTACGATTAAATTCTCTCTCCTCATTTCGAATCTCAAGCTCCTTCTCTAGAACTCGGACCTCATATTTCAGCGAAGAATTTTCTTTCTCTGTGGACTCTAACCTAGTCATTAGAGCATTAAAATCCAACTCCATCTGAGCCTTCTGTTTACTCAAATCTTCAATCAACTTTTCCTTTGTCATTAGAGCCTTACTTAGATGAGTGTTCTCGACACCTATTTTTGCAAGCCTTTTACTACTATCTGCCAACTTCTCTTCCAAAACTATTTGGGACTTTTCAAATTCAGCTGATGCCTTCGTCACAGCATCATGAATCCTCTGCTCCTGCTCTTCTCGAACAAAGCGCAACTGTTGCATACACTCCTTGAGGGCTGCATCCAAGTGACTTAATCTTTCTTCTCCAGCAATTCTCTGCTGTAAGGCTTCATCTAGCTCTTGCTTTAGAGACACTGCTATCACTTCTGCCTTCTCCCAGGCTTTTAAAAAAAATCAATAATTTGAAGGATGTGAAAATTGTTTGATAAAAACACAATTTGTAGAATGTATATAACAAAATCCACTACTGACAAATTAGCAATGCAAAACTTCCCACGTAGGTGTATTGGAATAGGGGAAAAAATAAGTAATTACCTGCCATAGCTTCTTCCGCTATCTTTGCTTGTTTCTTTGCTAGATCTTCTTTAGCATCACACTCAGATAGGGCAGAAGAAAGCTTATCATTTAAACTTTTCAGGTCTTTCTCCAATTCTGCCTTATCACTCAGAAGTGTTTGTAACTGAAACGAAAAACCAATTTTGTTATTGATAACCAAATGATTTCCAATGCACAAACATGGTCACACATCTTGAAACTGCTCAGTTTGAGATACTTCAAGGACCAAGCATTGTCCCTTAGGAAACAGTTTTCAAACTTTAAATTTGATATTGAATGGTGGAACATGAATAAAGTTGAAACAAATGAGAAATCATAATTAAACTATAGCTCTTTTATGAGGGAAGACTCTGTCACAACTGTAAGGGAATTTTAGAATTTTCAAAAGTCTTTGGAGGAGGAGAGGGGATTCATGGTTAGTTTTTTATCCCCCTTCCCAACCCTGCACCACCAAAACAACTAGAACAGGTGTCCCACCTCAAAGACAGAAACCAACTGAATCATATAACCTCAATCTCTGCTAGCCTTAACCTCCCACCCCACCCCACCTTCTCCTCCCTCTTCTTTTTGTTCCTTTCAAAAAAAAAAAAAAAACATTCAATTGAAATTTCCCTCCCGAATTCATAATACAACTTTCACCTTCTTCATCTTTGCCAATGGCAGCACAGCACCTGGCAAATCTCTAGCGAACAAGACAGACGTAACCCCGTCCTATATCCAGGCCATTCTGATTCTAGCCCTTGCATTTCTCTAGCACATTTTTTTTTGCACTCATCTAATTGTTGGCTTTATGTTGATGGCACTTTTCAGCCTTGGCTCTACGAATTCAAAATTGAGTTTCTTCCTTACTCTCCTCATTTGCGAACTCCTCCAAGGGCTCCATCTTTCTCTGATGAACTTACATGAGCGCTCATATTATCAGCGCAATAATTTTTTCTTTTCTCTTATGGTTGGGTGACTCTACCTGCTAGTCATCTTCTAGAGCATTTTAAAATTCCTACAGAGTAGATCGATCTCTATGTGACCTCCATTGTCACTTGAAAAGTCCCTTCTGATTACCATAATCTTCCACAATCAACCTTCTCTTTCCTCTTTGTTCTAATTCAGAAGACCACCTTACTCTCACGAATTGAATTGGTCATCGAACACCTATTGTTAGCAAGCCCTTTTCACAGTCATCATTGGCGCTTTTTCCTTACTACTCTCATCTTCTAAGCATATACACACATTATCCTCCAGTAGTCTTTCCGCACTTACCCAACTATCTGCCAACTTCTCTTCACAAATAACTGATTTGGGGGACCTTTTGCCCAGGAATTCACGCGTTTGATGGCCTGAGCCTCACATCATTGAATCCTCTTTGACTCTTGCCTCTTCTCCCATCGAACAAACGCGACGCCAAACCTGTTTGCTATACACTTCCACTTGAGGTGGTCTGCCAATCCACTCTTAGTGAGACATTAATCCTATTACTTACTCCTAGCACCATTCTCTCTGCCTTGTAAGACTTTCATTCATAAGCCTCTTGCCTTTAGTATTTAGAGACACTGCTCTAAAATCACTTCACTGCCTACTCCCTAGGGCTTTTAAATAAAATAAAATCCGAATAATTTTTGCACAAGGATTGTTTGAAATTTGTTTCGCAATAAAAAACACCCCAATTGTGTTGCTTAATGTTATTACTAACAAGCTCCTGCTACTACTTCACTCTCAAAGGTATTAGTGCATAATGCATAAATTTCTCTTCCCACGAACCGGTCATTGTATCTTGTGAGAATAGGGGAAAAAAATATATACAAAGGCCACGTAACGAACATATTACCTCGCCCAGTAGTCTCTCTTCTCCATTTGGCTATGCCTTTGCTGTTTCCATTTGCTAGAAATTCTTTTCCTCTGTGTCAGCATCCTTACACTCACGAAATGAGGGTCCATTAAGAGTAGTCCTACATAATCATTTAAACTTTTGCAGGAATACTTTCTCAGTCCCTCCACATTTTCTCTCTCCTATCAGCTCAGTCGAAGTGTTTGGTGCTTAATGATACACACGAAAAAACCACCAATTTCTGTTATGCTATTAACCAAATAATTGTAATTCCAATGCACATAAACCATTGAGTTCCACACAATTCTTGACAACTGGGGGCTTCCGTTCTGCTAGGAATACTATTCTAGACGTATCCAATCAGCTATTTTGTCCTCTTTTAGGTGTAATACAGTTTCTCCCAACTCATTACAAAACTTGATATTGATGGTTGGACCAATGAACTCAAAAAGTCTTAACCACAAATGAGAAAATACATAATAATATCTTATAAGCCTTTTATTGAGCGTGTGAGGCGCCAAGTCCTCTTGTTCACAAACTGTTAGGGAATATTTTAGACAATTCCAATACATTCTTCCTTGGTAGGGGGAAGGACTTGAGGGGTATTTCTTATTGGTGGTTGAGTGTATTTTTCAACTACCCCACCAGCCTTCACGCAAACCCATCATGCTATATCACCCTCTCTACACCACATACCTTCTTAGCAACACGTGTTGTGCTCTTGTTTCCCATCCTTCATACAAGACATGCACTTCCTTTGACCAAACCTGAAGTCCAGAAACGTATGTGCCAGGAATCCTGCCCTCTATTATAACCTCACATCTCTCGCCTAGCCCCCCCACAAGTGTAACCTCCGACGGCGCACGGGCCACCATCCTTCTCTCTCTCACTCTCTTCTTATTGTCCACACCACAAAAAAGAAAGCCAAGTGGGCTCTCTCACCCCTGATGTCTAATGAAACATATTGTCTTTTTTGTGAATTTGAAATATTTTCAATCCCTCTCGAAAACAGCATTTTAAATATTTTTTGAATTATATTTTCTAATCTATTATAAAAAAATTTTGTCTTCCCCTCCATAAGGAAGCATCACATTTCACTAGAATTCTCTGGCTCTAGAATGAGATTTCCGCCGTTTAACAGCTCGAAAAAAAAAAAAAAAAAAAAGGCTCTGATTTAGAACTTTGCTTTGTGAATTGAAAATTTTCAATCTTGAGAAACAGTTAAATATTTGAAAATTCTATCTATAAAAAATTTGGCCCATTACTAGATCTTGTAGAATGAATTTGTTAACGAAAAACGAAATAGAACACACATTATGAACTGTTCCCTCATAGTCCCAGAATACTGTTAAGGATAGATGTTAAAGCATAACGAAGGAATTTAAAGTTAAGCATCAACATGATGCACAGAGAATTTCATAGTAAAATAGACTTCAGGAAAAGGCATCTACAATCCAGTAATAATGGTCAAGGCCATCACTTAAACTAGAATATCTAATCAAAAGAATTTCCTACTACAAATAAGGTAAAGCCATAGTCTCAATAGTCAATAGCTGACTTTCAAATCATCATATAAACTGAAAAGAAGATCCAATTTAGAGGATACTTGCAGAGCAAATAAGGTTTTCAAAAAATAATTCAGTAAACTCTGCAGCTACAAAATGAATGGCGAAATTCACTGAAAAATACATTCCCAAAAGCAAGCATTGGACTTCAAGAGCCATAATTAGAACAACTCAAATAGCCAATTAATGGAACAGAAATCAGACAAACTGAATTCCAAAAAATTTGCTAGAATTGAATTTACCTCTTCTTGATTTCCCTTGGGGGATAGATTTATTTTGTCATTTGCAACAATCATCTTCTCCGTGGATTTCTTCCTCCATAGCCATGGCTTCTGGTCCATTATTTCACTTACTCCACAAGCTTAAATACTATAAAATACTTCTTAAAAAGCTTAAAATCTGCATTAGCAAAAAAAAAAAAAAAAAAGTAAGAAACTTCACCAAAATTCCTTGCCTTCATTTTAAGCAAAAAAAAAATCAAAAAAAAAAACGTAACGAAGACGTCCAATCATCGCAACCCACCATCAAAATCTGCGGAATTCATAAGACATTCCAGCCACGCCACAACAACTCTCTCGACCTCGATCGTCTTACCGGTAATACTGCATAAATAATTCTCTCTATTCTTTCCTAACCACAACCCGTCTTTTGACATTTCCTATCCGTGCATCTACACTAATCCGCCCAAACGTCCACATCCCAAAAATGCAAAGTAAAAAAATCCGAATTCTTTCGCCACGAAATCGGTGCTATATATTATTTGGAATTGCAACCAGAGCCAAAAGCCCAAAAAATGCAGAGAAGATCAAAAGCCAGAACAAGGGGACGAGCACGTTAACCATCGGCTAACTCTAATAGTGGCTCATTGCTTCCTAGGTTAGTCCTACCGCTGGACAAATATAAAAGAACTCAATTCATCGACAGGCAAAGAAGTGAGCAGATGATTCTATCCTGATTTTAAGAGACTCTGGAGCCTCTTAAGAGAGACTTTTTTGATTGCGTTCTTGTGCAAACGAGTGACAAAGTGTTGAAAAATGCCACAGTAGAGGACCACAGCCTGCATTAATGTAAGTATATATGTGCAAAGTGGGAAGAATACCTTTTATATTCAACCTGGTTATACTCTCTTGGCGACAAAAAATTTGGCAGATGATCGTCGGTTTCCGTCACGTTCTGAGACAAGTCGGAGCGGTGAATGAGATGATACTTACGGCCGTTTATAGTTGCTACTTAGAAGATAGCAAAAGAAGTTCGGTTTGCTCTCGATCAGACGGAGCGGTAAGAGTCGCGAGGTTCGTATTTTTCTCTGGTTTGACTTTATTCCAATTAAGCTTTGTTCATATACAGTCAGTGTCCTTCTCACTAATCCGTGATTTAATAATTATTTTGTGTATCACACGGTAATTTCTATGGATAATATTTCCTAAAATCTATATCTCCCGATTTAATATTGATATATTTTACATCACGGGAACACCTCTAATATAAAAAATTGTAAAAGCACAAATTATTTCAGAGATGAAATAAAAAATCCCACTTAATTTTTTAAAAAAAAAAAAAAAAAAAAGTAAGAAACTATCATCAATCCACCATCAAAATGAGAATTCAAAGACAACACTCTCTCACCTCTTACCGGAATACATATAATCTCATTCCTAACCAAAATCTGATCATGCATTAACTAATCGCCAAGCCACTCCAAAATGCAAAGAAAATCCGAATTCTGAAACGGAATTTGGAATTGAAACAGAGCAAAAGCTATGCAGAGAAGCAAAAGCAAACAAGGGACACATTAACATCACAATGTGGCTATGCTCCGGTCCTACCGACAAATAAAAGACTCTCGAGGAAGAAGAGGAGATTATAAACAGAGCTTAAGAGAGAGTTTTTGTGTTTGGCAAACGAGAAAAGGTGAAAATGCACAGTAGAGAAAGTGTATGTGTAAATGTGCAAGTGGGAAATATTTATTTCAGTATACGAATGGCGATGTGTCGGTTCCGTCACGTTCTGAGACAGTGAACTACGCGTAGTGCTACTTAGAAGATAGCAAAAGAAGTCGTTTGCTTCGATCAGACGGAGCGGAAGAGCGCGGGTCTTTTTCTGTTACTTTTTCATTAGCTTTGTCTTCGTCAGTTGCTTACTATCCGTGATTCTTAATTTTTTGGTAGGTAATTTTTGGAATATCTATCTATAATTCCATTTTATTTTATTTTTACACATCTAATATAAAAATGTAAAAGCAAAATTATTCGAGATGAAAATAAAAAATTCTTAATTTTTTTGTGAGTTTTGGCACATGATCCCACGCTTGCATGGGAGTGTATTTAGGTAAAAAAAAAAATTTCTTAATAATACTGATTTTCAAGTCTTAAATTTTTTATTTTCAACGTAAAATTCATCCGATTGTAGTTTACTTTTATTGATTCAACAAATTATTAGTAAATTTAATAAGTTTAATCATATTTTGTATTATTAATCTTGAGATTGAATGGTAGAATTCAATGAGACAAATTCTACAATATAAATTTTAATTATAAAAAATTTTTTAAAAATAATTATAATCCAAATAAGTGTATGATAATTTTTAGAAACTATCAAATAGAATAAAATGTCAAAAAGAACAAAACATTTCCAAATCAATAAATAATGAAATTAATGTTCAATATTTAATATGAAAAATATTTGTCATCTTACCTTATGCCATCTGAAACGGAAATTTATTTCTGCAAGACCACTTATTCATGCACGATTGAGAATTCCAATTCATTGCAAAAAATCATTTGGAATTTTTTATTTCAAAAATATATTGAAATAAATTTAATAATTTATTTTTAAAGGTAATTTTGGACGAAATAATTCTTTCATTAAAATCAATTTATATTGTCTTGAAGTTCCATCCTATTTTCTTCTATCTTAGTAACAAAAATCTGGTATTCGTAATCTGGACTTGTTTGTTTTATTAACCTGTAAGTAATAATTAATGTGTCTCATGTTATGACTTTAATTAGTAATAAATCAACAATTTGATTTATTTAATTTTCGATTAATGAATTTCATTTGATTAATAATTATTTTTTTGGTAAAAATAATTTAATAAAAATTTATCCAATTCATTTTATTCATTCAATAAACTTGAAATTTAATCATATACCAACCTGAATAATAGAACAGGATTAGACCGGACTCTGTATGCGTGTCACGGTCGAGGAACTTTACATTTCACATATTTATAACGAGGTACTAGATTAGTTGGCTTGTTGATTATTGATGTACTTTTTCTTTTTTTACTTTTTAATATTGAAAAATTTTTAAAAATCTTTGGAAGGGAGAAAAAGGTTAGATTTTGAATTATAATTTATTTTTTCCTTCCTTATATTCAAACATAAGACTGAAAAATAAGTGAAGAAAATGATAATCTTTATTATTTTTTTTCTATTATTTTTCTGAGAAAAATAACACTGTAAGCTATATATCAGATAATCTTCCACATAACTTACTAGATTGATCTCAAAACCTCTCACTCTTTGCATGAATGAGAAAGCTAACTATATCTATATCACATCTGATTGACCATTATGTATTCTTTTTTTAACATGCAAAAAAAACTTATTAGATCGAAAAAGTACATTCAGTCTAATAAAATTATTTGCTGTATCTTGCCACAATAATTGATTTCCAACAAAAGTTGGAATGATTAAGCAAACTTTTATTTTGACTTTCAAATCCCCACACTTCAGTGGGATACAATTTAAGATTTTAAAAGTTAAAAAAACTTACTTTCTTAAAAGGTTATGTATATCGAAATCCATGTAATTAAGCATATATAACTATTATTGGTAATCTCATTATTATAAATTTGTATTGTCTAAATTAAAATTTTAATTTTGCAATGCATACGAATGTTATTTCCCCCTCCACTTAATTTGCGTGATTGGTTAACTTTCTTGGATTTTTTCTATTGAAAATATATTTAGTCTAATTTGGGTCCGATATAATTTTCACTGTAGCGGATTGAAATATCTAAAATGTCCACGTGTATATATTGCGGGTAAAATCCGTTGCATAAACGTATTGAGGACATTTTAGACATTGTAATCCGGTAGATTAAAAATTATGCTAGACCCAACTTGAGCCATTTAGCTCGACTTTTTTTTTTATTACTGCATTAATAATATGATTTAATTAGTTGTTAGAATTGTATTTTACATTCATAAAATATAATATACACACATAAATTCATATAATAAACTTAAAAATAACTAAATCATAATATAATCATTTGAAACCCATATATGATGTCAAAACCGAGAGAACTCTTAAATCAAATTACCTTTCTCAAGCAATTCCATGGAGTGCTTCGTGGTTTTATCTTTTTGAAAACAATCCATAAACCTTCGTATATATACGAAGGTACAAAAAAGAAAAAAAAAATATACATACAAGGGAGGAAAAATAAAAAGAGACCACGAAGTAGTTATATTTTATTTTGAGAAAAAAACAACGATCAGCTGGCTGACAGTTGATTTGTGAATTAATTGCGGACATATCAGGTGTGTGAAGTATACCAACTGAGGAATTAAAGTGCGTTCGATCTGACTTGTAGGTTGTGGGTTGGACCCACAATATGCATTTCACTAGTTGTGCTATCAAAATAAAATTGACAGAGGAACTTGTAAAAGAGAGTTTCAAAGCTTGAAATGTAAATAGAATTTTAATTGCTTAAATTGAAATGAAAGCTTGTAATTACAGGAAATGTAAATAGACAGTGTTTAGGAAAATAAGAACAAGGCTTTAAAGATTAAATTGACTGACTCGTTGGAGAGTTTGATTGATTGTTGAATTTGTCAGAAAATTTGAGTTTTCTTTTGTTGGAGTTCCATTGCTCCATTTATAAGCTTTACAGATGGTTACCAAAAAGATCCACCGACACACATTTCCGTCATTGGCTCCCTTGGTCCCCCACTTTCTGTACTTGTCAACAACCGCTTGAGGAGTATTTGTACAACTGCAGATCACATCTTCTTTATCTCTTTTTTTTAATTAATTAATTAATTAATAGAAAATAATTAATCAACTAATAACCCAAAACAATATTAATTGGGTCCCAATAAAATCCAAGCGCAAATACAAAATATAAAACTCAAATTTAAAAACTCACAAAATGGGTTTAACAATATTTTTATGAGCCGAAATAACATTGTGAGCTACATAATAAAAATAGCTCTCTTTTTGATTCACCAAATTGATAAAAATAAAAGTGGTTGTGAAGACAAGTAGCTACACTTTATTATGTTGTTATGGTCTGTCTTAATCATATATAATAAGATGATATAATTAATGGGGTCTTATTAGTTCATAATAATCCAAAGTGGGTACTCTCTTTACTCTAGGTATCTCTTTGAACTTTTATTTTTAGCTTAATTAACTTAAAATAGCGATAGTTATGGTGAATGGTTTTGGTTGATCAGTGGTCCCTTAATTTTATAGCATCTTCGGTTGTTAAGTAGCACTTACACGCACTAATAATTATTTAATTAACGCAATCTCTCTCTTTTCGGCTGGCATTCTTGTTATACACTCTTACTTTTTGTTTGTTTGTTTGTTCCCACTAATTAATATTTTATATTTCCTTAATATAATCATCTATATCTTTTACTATATTATTAATAGGTTTAATGTGTTTTATAGGACATATAAGCACTAACAAAAATGTCCATGTAAACTTAACAAATTTGAATACTCTGCTCGATTAGCTTGAGTGAGAGTTCATCGATGACTTTGAAGATTTTAGAGCTTGACTTCAATTCTAACCTAAAATTTTTAAGTTCCAACTTAACTTGAAGAATGTTCAAGATTTGATATTCTGAATAATCCTAAAATATATGTTATATATAAGTTCCATAAAATTTGGAGAGCTTTCGTGCCAAGTCAAGCTATCATTAAGCTCGAATTTAAATTCGACTAAGGTTGAACTTTCTTAAATATTTTTGAACCAAGCTCGAACAATCTCGTAAGCCGGCTCAATTCATTTTCACTCTTATATCCATACATGATTTATAATGTAATTATTTCCTTATCGTTATCAATACGTAGTTTAAGTGTAAATGTTAGTTTTTTTTTTAAAGGACTAGGGAAGAGAATTGTGAGAACGATGAACAGTGGATGTTGTCATTTATGCGAAGAGTGAAAAGTTTGAGTTTAAATCTTCTAGATTATAATTATTTTTATTAATTTATTAAGCCAAGAGAGAGTTACTCTTATTGTGCAGCTCTCAGTGTTATTTTGATCAATTGAGACTATAATGAATTAAAAAAAAAAAAAAAGAACATATTGTATAGTGCTCCTATAATCTTATACATTATTTCAATCTCGGATCGTAAAGTGTGAAGATTTTTTATACTCCCAGCAAAGTACACTTCTCGGATACTGAAAAATTTCTTTTAACAATTAACTTAAAAAAAAACCTCTTTTAACACATACAAAATTAAATTATGATCGTACATTTTTCTTATGGCCCCTTGAATTTCGCGGGAATTCAATTATAATCGTGCATTTTTATATTTCAATAATAATCACGTTTTTCGTCAAAATGAAATAATTTTATGAGAGATCATGAAATATAAAATTACAGGGTCATAATGAATCTCTCGCAAAGTTCAGAAGGCTAAAAGTATAGTTGCGATCGCGGAAAATACAGGATGAAATGTTACTTTATGGTAAAAAATCCTATGACAAAGCAAAACGAGCAAAAAAGCTACATGCAAAATACATGTATTTTTGGTTGCATTGCATAGGATGCTATAAATTTGACTTTGCATGGGCAAGTACATATAATAATAATAATAAGAAACCGCCTCCTGCCAGCGTATCAACCGTAGCGCTACAGAACTAAAAAGGAGCGCGCGACGAGATCAAACCCGCTAAGGTGTTCCAATGAACAGTGGATGTTGTCATTTTATGCCGAAGAGGTATGATAAGTTTGAGTTTTATAATCTTCTAGACATTATAATCTATGTTTTAATGAGCAGAAATTTATTAAGCTAAAGAGAGAGTTACCCTTATTGTGCAAGCTTCTCAGTGTTATTTTGGATCCAATGAGAAACTATAATCGGAATTAAAAAAAAGAAACAAAAAGAAGCTATATTGCTACCATTATCTCAGTCTTATTATTTGGATCAATCGAGCGGGAAATAATGAATTTTAAGAAAAAAAAAAACAAGAACAATATTGTATAGTGCTTCGCCCTGTTATAATCTGTATACATTATTTCAATCTCGGATAGTCCACCACCTTCCAAATCGGTGTGACAGATTTTTTTCATTACATTATACCTCTAAGCAAAGCTTTACACTTCTATATCGACCCGCGATACTGATAAAATTTCTACCCGTTTCATAGCACAAATTAGACTATAATGAATTAAAAAAAAAAAAAAAGAACATATTGTATAGTGCTCCTATAATCTTATACATTATTTCAATCTCGGATCGTAAAGTGTGAAGATTTTTTATACTCCCAGCAAAGTACACTTCTCGGATACTGAAAAATTTCTTTTAACAATTAACTTAAAAAAAAACCTCTTTTAACACATACAAAATTAAATTATGATCGTACATTTTTCTTATGGCCCCTTGAATTTCGCGGGAATTCAATTATAATCGTGCATTTTTATATTTCAATAATAATCACGTTTTTCGTCAAAATGAAATAATTTTATGAGAGATCATGAAATATAAAATTACAGGGTCATAATGAATCTCTCGCAAAGTTCAGAAGGCTAAAAGTATAGTTGCGATCGCGGAAAATACAGGATGAAATGTTACTTTATGGTAAAAAATCCTATGACAAAGCAAAACGAGCAAAAAAGCTACATGCAAAATACATGTATTTTTGGTTGCATTGCATAGGATGCTATAAATTTGACTTTGCATGGGCAAGTACATATAATAATAATAATAATAACTGTTGTTGAGTGTTATTTACTTCTCACCAACTCCTCAGCTCTGAAAAGGGTTATTGTAAAGAAAATAAAAGAACAGCCCCACACATTGACATATAGAAAATGGAAAGAGCAATGAGAAGACACAATTTGCTGTTCCTTCACATCAAGGTATTTGCCACCTCCTTTTCCATCCCTTTCATGTCCAATCCTGTTTGGTTTGAAGTTAATATGGTATGCCATATGCTCTCAAGTGTGCTGTGAAGTTAAAGAGGATGCAAACCAATTAAGTTTGATACAGTTGATATTGTCATATTCTTAAAAAAACGTAAAGAGTAAGAGATTTTGAATTGATCTCTTGTCTATCATCATAATAATTTTTATTAGGTGTATATATATAAATGAGCTGAGTCGACTCGCGAACTATCTAAGTTAGGTTCGAAAAAAATTCAGCTCGAAAGCTCGTTAAGTTTTATCAAACTTTTCGAAAGCTCGTTTAAGTTTTATCAAACTTAATATTATAATATATATAATATATATATATATATATATATATATATATACAAATATTTATTTTAGACCTTAATATAATATTTATTTTAGACTTACTCAAACTTCGAGCTAAAAATTTTTTGAGTTGTACTCGAACTTCAAGTTAAATTCGAATTCAAAATTTTCAGACTCGTTGAGTTTTAAATCGAGCTCAAACTAGACTTCGAACCTAGCAGAGGTTTGAACTTGGCTCGACTCATTTACACCCCCTTGTTACCAAACCATTTACCTCCCATTGAAGTCAAAAGAAAAAAAAAAGAGTAATTTTTTTATTATTATGCAAGAATTATTAAAGGATAATAAATAACATCACACACAATATTTAATACGGTCTAATGTAATTTTTTTTATCTTAATTTTGCAACTTGTTATAATTATAACTTCACTTTTAAATAGTATGTTATAATATTCCAATTTAAAAATTTGGAAGCAATTATGGCCCATGAGGAATTGTTGTTGAAATTAATTTTTTAAGAGTACAAAGAAATTAAAATTTATTATTTTATTCTGATAATAATTAATAATAAAAAAATTTTCCTAAGTTTCTAAATTGTTTTTGAAAATAAGTTGTTTTTTTAATTAAAAAATTGACCTTTATCAATGTTCTTTCATTTTTGGGTTTTGTTTTGTGCGGGCTAGTCACCAATGCCATGGACCATGAAGGATCCAGTCCATTTTTTTCTTACCAGAGGAATCAATGGGCTATGTCAATCCAAACACAAAAGGGAAGATCCAAGCCTCATAACTTGTAGGAAAGCCACCGGTCCAACTCGCCGCCGCACTCACCACAGTATCACCGGCTGGTAGTAAATGTTCTACGACTATCTCCAAGTTCTTTTCTCCCTCTCTCGTTCTCCTGTCTGAGCCAGAGAAACCGCCATTAGAACTAGCCAATTTCAAGCTCAAAAATGGTAAAAACCAAACAACAGAAGTCTAGCAGACCTAAGAAAACCCCCCACGTAAGTCTCTCCAACAAATTACTCTTCTCCTTACTGTTTAGATTTCTCTAATTTCACGTCGCTTTGTTAATTGTAATTCTAATTATTGTTCATAATCTTAATTCCCTTTAACTAATTAATGTTGTTATGTGAAGCTATTCCATGTTCTTTTAAACTATATGAAGTAAGTATGTAGTTTTCCCGGAATTTTTTGTTAAGAGTGTAATCAAAAGCAATGTACCAATTTAAGGCTGCTTCTAATATGTTTTGATTAGGTTTTGTTTCATGATCCAAATGTGGTTTGTGTGTTATTTGTCTTTGTATTGAGACCGTTTCTAAGTTTTGTGTGGTTTAAGATAATGTAGTAGTTGAGATGCTGAAAGAAAGAATGTTTTGTGATTGAAGTAATGAGGTAGTTGAGACATTGAAAAATACTTAATAATCTGTTTCTATATGTATACATACAATCTTTAAGGACTTAGGCCTTTAGTAAAGGGATGGGAGAGAGAACCAAAGAATGCGACCTGATTTAAAAAGAAACTAATTTGTAGAAGAAGAAATCGGTAAAATCTACAACATCAAAAATCAGTTTTTAAATACCAAATTATCGTCCGAGTGCTTTATTAAACTATGTATGGTTTCGTGTTGATGTCCAATACTGAAGATTCTAAGGCAAGCATCAATAGAAATAGAAGGGAAATTATATCCCTTTTAGAATACTAAAATATTGACTACTTCATGATTCATTTATTAGTAATATTCGGTTCTAGTTTTGCCTTTTGCTTGCTGATTTTTTTTTTTTTTTTTTTTTAAATTTTTTTTTTTTAAATTTTAGTTCATTTGTTCTCAATAATTGATTAAAAATAACTGATTGAAAGAATTTTTTTTTTTTTTTTTTTTTTAAATTTTAGTTCATTTGCTTCTCAATAATTGATTAAAATAACTGATTGAAAGAATATCCCTAACATGCATGTGCTTAACAAGTGTGAGGGCATGCAAGTTGCACAGCAGGCATTTAACCTTTTCTCCATTAGCCTTGAGGAAAGAAGGATAGAGAATGCTGCCTGCAGTATTTTGCATGTTGCTTGTATGGTTGATGTGTTTTGCTTATATTAAACTGGGATATCTTGACTGGATGATAGGTGCCAACAGAAGTTCTCTGTGAATGAGCTAGCCTCATTTTGTCTCGGGGAGGTGACTTGAGCCATCAAGTTTATAGCAGCCTTTATTTTAGTAAAAATGAGAATTTTGATCTAGGTTAATGATACACATTTGATATTATTGTTCTAAACATGTTTTTGCACAAATTTAACATGGTCTATGGCATATCCATTAGATGACAAAATGGGAACACTTTAAGTGGGTACTTAGGAGGACATTAAGGGCTTGCTGAGAAAGTATTGAAGTCACATGAGGGCTTGCTGAGAAACTATTGAAGTCACATGCATGAGCTATTAAGCTGCTGACTTGACCTGAGCTTGATGAATGATGAATTTGAATCTATTTACCTATATGGTTTAATATTGCTGTGCTTCAAATGACTTATCTTAAGCTACTGCTTAAATTAAATGGTTGCTTCACAGATTGCGCAACAAGTAATTTACTGAAAATTGTTTGGAATGCAGGTGAAAAAACGGGGAAAACAGACTGATATCACTCAGTTCCGTGCTCAGCTTGATGCATTGGGCCTAAAAATTATCCAAGTGACTGCGGATGGTAATTGTTTCTTCAGGTCTGTGCTTATAGATGACTTGAGCTTTGTTCATTCCTCACATTGTGTATTTTATCTATCTGATATAGTGTTAGGCAATTGCAATAAATAAAGGCAAAAGCATATTCAAACTTTTCCAATTCTTTTTTCTTACTCGTTGTTTTCCTTTTAATATGGAAATGAATTGCAACCACCTAAGAAAAGGTTAGTATCATATTTTGCAGATGTGCTTTAATGCTATTAATTTGTTTACTCTTATTAGTTTACAGGGCACTTGCAGATCAGTTGGAAGGTAGTGAGGAGGAACATGGAAAGTATCGTAGAATGGCGGTACAATATATTATGGTAAATAGTTATTGAGAAAAGAAAATATATGTAATTGAACTGAAAAAATCTTTCACTTTTTTCCCCAGTATGTCAAGTATCTTACTTTCTTGTTGCCTATTAGAGTGAAATCTCTCTTTAAGTTATAATTCAGCTGTTCACTTGTTTAAAAGCAATTGGCTGGATATTTGCTTCTCTCTCTGTGTGTGTGAATATATTACCAATCTGCAAATAAATCTGATTTAGGTCTGTAATTTAACAGAAGAACCGTGAAATGTTTGAGCCCTTTATTGAGGATGATGTCCCATTTGATGAATACTGCAAATCCATGGAAAAGGATGGTACATGGGCTGGACATATGGAATTGCAGGCGGCTTCTCTTGTTACGCGTAGTAATATATGTATTCACCAGGTAATCAGACTTATATTATGCTAGCATTTGTATACTTCTTTTCATATGGAAGATGTTCCCTTTCCTCTTTCTCTGGCCATTTCCACTAGTTAATCACCCTACAGGATAATTTTGAATGGTAATGTCAAATTGATTGGAAAGTGGAAACCTATATAATATGTTGGCTGAACAATGCCAAAGCTGCCTTTGGTTTTTAATAGGATCATGAATCCTTTTGAAGAGATTTTAGATTGATTTTGAAGTCGAGGCATAGAAACTAGCAGTTCGTCTGGCTTATAAAATATACAATACGCTACAAGCTCGGAGGGAACAAGGAAATGCTAGAGCTTACTTTGTAATTTTAATTTAAGAAATGTGAAACACAATTCCACCTGCTGGAAAACCAATATAATATGCTTTACATGCATTTGTATGTATACACCAACATGTTGCTTTTCTGGCTATATCTGTTAGTATAAAGTATGCAAATAGCGGAGTGCAACACATTGCTTGTCCAAAGTTTGATTGAAGTTTTTATATGTTTATTACATGCACTAAACATAGAATTTTCTAATGGTCATTAATTGGTACAGAACATGTCACCTCGCTGGTACATCCGGAATTTTGAGCAGCACGGAGCCTGTATGGTCCATTTGTAAGTACATGAGAATCTTTATCGTTTCTGTACTATCCTTTTTGGATCACATGTATTCTGATTCTGGAGAAGAATCGAGTAGTTCTTTCATTTTTTTTTTCTAGCTAGAACAGTGAAACACTGAAATAGTTGCATGATATCTGCATTTTGAAATGAAGAATTCATATGATTGCCTTGATGTATCGAATGGAAGATTAAGTAATTCAATGGCAATTGCAAACAGTTAGGATAATTCCTTGTTTTGTTTTATCACGTTTAGGGATGACATTTATAAGCACAAAGATCTTTCAGTTTGTAACAAGCGTGCCAGATTCTGCTGTTTGATTTGCTAATGTTTTCTCAGATCTTATCATGATGAGGAACATTACAACAGTGTGCGGTCAAAGGAAGACCCTTGTGATGGGCCAGCTAGGCCGATTATAATCAAGGTTTTCTATAGATTTTCCTTTTCCAATTATGTCTTCTTTTATCCAATTGTTGTTTGTTTACTTTTGAGTTTCAACATGTAATTGGTGGCAATAGCCTGATAACTTCCAGTTTGTGAAAGGCTGATGCTGAACTTTCAGCAACTTCTCATAAAGCAAAAGCCGCAGCCAGCAAGTCTAAAGTGGGGCCTGCTAAGGATACTATTAATACAGGATCCGTCAAATTGGTAATGGCAGGAAGTGGTTGTGAAAATGTTGAAAAAGTCGAACAGGTGAGAAATAGTTTGCAAAATTTCTCTTCTTGTGCTTTCCTCCATCCCTCAGAATTATGGTTTTTATCAACAATGCCTGAAAATTGTAGTTTGCCAGTATATGGGATATGCTCCAATCTTTAAGACACTTGGATTATTTTCTGCCTTATGTGGATCTCATACTAGGTTTTACTACAAGTAGATGGTGATGTTGATGCTGCCATAGAGTTTCTAGGAGCAGAACGAGATGCAGGTTACTACTTAGCTGAAAATGATTCCCTTCCATGTCATGTAGACACTTCTTATGGTAATGTCTGGTCAGTAATTTTAACACAAGTTAAATAATTTTACGTTGTTTCCATTATTTCTTGGCATTTCATCAGCCCATTTAACATCAAACATCAGTCAGAAACCTTTTTGGACGATAAAGCTCTTAGATTTTTCAAGTGTTGTTTTGTTTATTGATAGAGGCTGATTGTGAAAGCATTTCCTGAAGTGTTTAATAGGTATACAAATTGGTGAAAGACCAGGCTTTGAATACCTTAACATCAATTGAAAAAGACACTAGGAATTTCGTGATGAGTTGCTCACAAAATAATTCTTGTTTGAGTAATTGATTCTGGCAAGGATTTGGAAGGGTCAATTTGCCGATTTATGTTCTACTTGACAGCATATTCTCCCACCCTCACCCTCTCTGTCCTTCACCTCCTCTTTCCCTCCCCCTTCTTGTTTTGGCTGAATTGATGTTCTAGAAAGTTCAGGCAGTTGTTAAATGAGACAATTTCGATGCTTCATTAATGGTTTGACACTTTTTCCTTGGGATTTTTCCTATTCACTGAGTGGCATTTTCTTAATTGGTATATAGTGTGTGCTTGTACATGCCTGTGTGAAATGGTATTCAAACCAAGAATGTGGATGAAAATTTTTGTTCTATGGTATCTTTCGCATGTGTGGATGTTAAGAACACTCCAGCTCAACACTTCTTGCTTCAAGATAGATGAGACACTTACAATTTCATGAAATAGTTGCATTTCATGTTTAGTTGGCATTTGTCAGGATTGCGTTTTGATCTTGCTTTCCATGAAAAATACCTGAGGTGATTGCTTGATACATTTCCTTACTGATTGTCACAATTCCTAAGAATGTCGAGGTGATGGTGAAGATAGAAACTGTGAGCAACAAACGGAAGAGCCTCTCAAGGAGACCCAGAAACATGAACCATCTAAGAATAGATTCAAACAAGCCCGTAACAGTACCAGTTCCCAGGCAGATGACAAGGTTTTTCTTTTATTGATCAAAAACCTTTCTTGCACAATCTCTTATCTCCTTAAGACAGAATTGGTTTCAATTTCATCTTTTTCATTTACTTCATTCTTAATTTTTATTTTGTGTAATTGCAGAAGATACCTAGAAATAAGAGCTGTCCATGTGGATCTAAAAAGAAATATAAGTCTTGTTGTGGAGCTGTCAATCGGGCACCTTCTGCAAAGTCTACGGTGTATGCTTCTCAAATTCCTGATCCTCTCTCCACGATTCTGTTTAAGCTAGTCTTTTAGTTTTGAAGTTGCCATTTTGTTTGTTATTGGGGTATTACTTGCTTTAATCAGTGTGGAAACATTTTTTAGAAATAGAAAATAGATAAGAAAGGTCGTTAAAGAAGTTCTGTTAATCATAATGTTACTCAGACTCAGAAATAGTATTCTTCCAGAGGTTATTTCTAAGATCCATTTGTATTTTGCTATTACCATTTTTTTTTTCCTACAATTGGTTTTCCATTGAGTTATTAGAAAAGTTTACTTGGTCCCCAGTTCTCTTAAAAGAACCAAAGAAGAAAAATCTCTTTGTTATCTGATGTATGCGATTTTGCTGTGTCAGTGAACAATCTCTGGACTCAAGAAAAGGTAGAAAAGAAAGGAAGCAAGGCAAGAAAGGAGGACGTCCTGAATCAGAGTCGCTCTGTGAACCAGAGGATGGGCTGCCTGACGTTGGTGCACTTTGTATATGAACTTGACTTTGATGTGAGTGGCAGCATTGGTTTGTACATTTTTTATGACTTCATAATTCATTGAATTAGATGTTTACGTCTTTGTCTTCACTTGCAGGAGATTTTTTTTTTTTTTTAATCACAAGTTAGTATGCCTGTCATATTTTCTGCTATAATCCGCAATTCCGCATGTCACCCTTTGTCTTTCACTGACACCAAGTCTTTGATTTGGATGGAGGGAGCTTATTTGGAAGTGCCGAGTTCTGTAGTTTCATGGTTTTATTTATATTTGCATGAACTTTTTTTTTTTGGTCATCACACTTTGACATGAGTAAAAGAATGAAATTAGTAGGAAATCTATAAAAATCTAATGTAAAAAGTTTCTACCAATTTACAGTATTGGCATTTTTCCAATTGACCTCTTTTTTTCATTCATATAAGAGCACAAATGTTGCCTTACTCTGCACAATGTGACAATGTTTACCGTGAGAATAAGAGAATTCAACTCTTATTTTTGTGCTTATTATTGATCAATTTACTTCTTCACCCTGTAGGTTACATGATGGCTTGCTGAACTTCTCCTAGCAACTGACTAATGAGGACTTCATCTCTCTTGAAGCTCAATTACTATTGCTTGGGATTCACATCCCACCACGATTTATCTCAAGATTTAAAGCTAGTGGCCAGACCCCCACCCAACCATGAGAAGCTACATAGAAATGGTGCTTGTTTTCTCTATATATGTATTTCTTTCTCGGGAAAATGGGTGTAAATTGGCACCAAGGAAAAGAGAGACCAATTTTTGTTTTCGGAGCATCTTCAACACATTGATAAATTCGATACTACCAATAGCTCCTGTACTTGAAGATAACTTTCAGCAAAATGCTGATGCTTTGTGAGTATGCCATCCAAATTACTTTCGGCTACACAACCATACTTTTGTCTTAGAAAGATGAGCATATTTCCGTTTATCACAACTTAGCAATTTCTTGGTTGTAAAATATGCTATGAAGGTGATTTTGTTAAACTGTCATTTCGTCCTTTTTGTGAAAAACTTAATCTATCATTTCCTTGAATTTTTAGGTTAAACCCAATTTGTCTCTAAATCTGGTGAAATGATGTACTTTTTCCTCAACTTCCTTTCGGCTTTGTTGGAGCCCTAACTTTCTTTGTAGTTAGGGCCGACAAAAGCCCAAAGACAGAAGCAAATTAAGGCATGCAAAGGAAGGAAGAACCCATGGATAAACAGTTACAAAAAAAAAAAAATTCCCAAAATTCTAGTTAAAGCAAAAAGGGACAGTTAAACTGTAACTTGAAAACCCATTTCCTGGGTCGTCAAAAGGTACAAAAATAGAGGAACAAGCATGATAAAGAATAAGAGAGGATATCATAATCCAAATAACCAATAAAGCATGAAGATTGACAAAATATTGTATAAAAAAAACCCAAACCCTAAGCTTAGCTTAACCTAATTGGAAAAAATATAATCCAAAATCAGAAATTGGATGGAGAGAAATTGCGTCAAAAACCAAACTTCTTTCAAATAGGAAAAACAAGTCAATCACAGTACTCAAATTAGTATAAACCCTTAAATACGTTGGTCCTCGATTCATTTGCTTAATATAGCAAAGTTGGTGGTGGTTTCCACTGTTTTGATAGGTCCTTGCCACTAAAGATTATTGCATGATGAGACACTCACCTTTTCTTTAGTTTTTCTAAAAAAAATAAAGAAATATATCTATCTTTTTTTTTTTTCAAGTAGGAAAAAAAAAAATTCAGGACAAAGTCATCTTTCCCAAAAGAGGAAACTACGTAACCCTCTATTACTTGTTACAAATAGAAGTTTTCTTTTTCCCACATAGGACTAAGCAATTTTGACAACCACTATGATAAATGGTCATTTGTTGTTGAGTGATGTAACAACCTTCCTCTTCCTCCAATTATTTCTTGGTGCTATCTAGAATTTTGGTAAGGTCACTAATTATACAATTCTCTTTTCAAGTAATAAATTAGCATTAACAAAATTCAACATTTGAGTAATGAAGGAAACACCTCTAATACTATATATATAATTATCTTTCATTAGTAGAGGAAGATGGAAAAGATTACCAATTAATATTAATTATCCAATTAATGTTAATTGCTTAAGGTATAAAAGAGTTTATCAATTAATATTTCTTTCATGCTAAATAATACAAGATTAAACTCGAAAGAAATACAAAAACTATATAGAAAGCTTATGCACATTATGAATACGAAATTTCAATTACTTTTAATTATGGATGCTAATCTTTATATAATATGATGGAAAATAGTGCCACCAAATTGGAAAAAGAATTAATTTTTTACAAGATAATATTATATTCTTCATGCTAAATTATATAACAAGGATTAAACTCGAAAGAAATACAAAAAACATATATAGAAAGTATGCACATTATGAATACGAAATTTCAATTACTTAATTATGGATCGCTAATCTTTATATAATATGATGGAAAATTAGTGCCCACCAAATTGCGAAAAAGAATTAATTTGTCAAAACAGATTTTAATATATATATATATATAATAACAAGATAATATATATAATATATATATATATAATATATATATATATATATATGGAATAAAAAAAACAAATAGAAATTTAATATAGCTAGAAGGTGAAAATTAGGCAAAGTTACAAAACCATAGCCCTTCCAAATTAATAATTACTAATTAATTACTTGAGATCCACAAAACTTTATTAATAATAATATTCCTCATAAACCTAATTTAGACTAAGCTCGCAAAAAGGGCAAATTGCAATGTAAAAGAAAGTGTACTTGTAATGAAACAAAAACAAGTAGGAGCATATAATACAATAACAAACCCTAAACCCAAATACCCAAAGCACAATGCACAAGAAGACCCACTAGCTTTCCACAATTATTTTATGCCACCTAAAAGGGAACGAATGGCTGGAGATGATTGGTTTGTCGTGCCCACTTTTGAAATCTATTTTATTTTATCGTTGCAATCTTTCCAAACTTGGAAAGTCTTCTTTACAACCAGCTTTAAATTTAAATATCTAAAATATCATTTCTACAAAAAGATAGATACCCATCTATTTATATTATTATTTATCTTCTATATTCTTCCATGTAAATTTTGAAAAGATAAATAAGGACGACCAAAAAATCAAAATAAAAGTTATTATTATATTTTGTAATTGCGAAAAATCGAATTTTACATATTAAATATTAAGTTTTGTTTTCCAAATAATTTATATGCATATTTTCATATTTAGAATAGAGTAATATCCAAATAATAATGAGTGGTTGATTAGTTAATCTCATGTATTTTCTTTGTTTGATCTTTTTGGGCATTTTTACCATGTCTTTTTACATGGATTTGATCCATGTAATATGGCCATTTATGTATTGTTGCATCTAAGTTTATAAAGAGTTCTATTTAAGGTAAAATTTTTTATATAAAGTAAACTTTGATAAAACTTATTGTCGGTTTGAAAATCATTACAAACATTTATTTATCCCTTCGAAAAACACTAGCACATATTTATTAAAATAATAATGTTAAATAGATTATTATTATTATTATTATTATTATGATAAAAGATAAAGTAATTTCTTTTTTTATTTATTTGGGCGCCATGGATTTTATGAAGGGGACCACAAACCCACTTTCCATTTCTAGGTGCTGCATTCAAAAGAGCTTCCTCATACTTGCATGTGGTCCTCCTTCCCATCTCATTTTCTTTGCAATTTATCTATCTTGCACCAATCTACATGTCACTTTTTTTTTCTTTTCTTTTTAATTGTGAAATTCACCAATCTATTTATAGATAGAGTAAAATGAAAAAAAAAAATCACCTATGGATTGCGGCTCAATTGGTAGTGTAGGCTGAACGTGTGGAAAGAGCTATCAGGTTTAATCATATTAAATGCACTTACAAAAAAAGGCGAATGGCGTTAATTGTGACTAAACCCTGAGCTGAATTAGGTGATTACTCGATAAATATTAATTATAACTATCCGTTCTCTTTTAAATCAAAAAAAAAAAAAAAGTTCTTTATAGATTCTCTTCCCTTTAACCATTTGTTTAGGTTCTAAGGAAGAAGGATCGCTAAATCTTATATTTTGAAAAAAAAAACTTATATCGAATGAACGAATGGTGGGATAACATTATCAATAAATGGGTTAGACAGAGGATTTTTGTTTTCAAAAATAATGTTTTGAGAGCGTTGGGCATGAAATAACCATGGCAAAGATTTTGTTGTCTGCATTGTCCTTGAATGGACCAAACAAAAGGGACCTTTGGGCACAAAATCATTTGTTTTGTTATAATGTTTGTTGAATGAAATTATTTCTATGTACTGAAACAAATGTTAGTGCAGGTTCATAGATTTATTGAATTGTCTCATAATGACATTATCATCATCCCGTTTTGTGTTAGATTGTACACTAATATAACGTCACGTGACTAAAACTAAAGCACATACTGTGTTATATAAATCCGGAACTCCCGATAAGTTTCATATCAAAAGCTTAAATTCGAGTTTTTTGGTTGAGTAAAAGAAAAATATTAAATTAAGAAATAAAGCTGTAGAGTTAAACGTATGAGAATGGAGCGTGGGATGCACGAAGATAGCAAAGCAAGCAGTGCAGAAGGTTGATGGTGAAGAGTGATGAGTGTGGAAGCAACAGCCCTTTAGATTTAATTAATTGCAGCCGTGCAAAAGAAGGTTGTCACAGAAGTAATAAAGAAAAAGAAAATGTGTAAACCATTTATAAAAAAATCCAAAAGAATGCCATAAAAGGAAAGTTCATGAGAGAGAAGCCACAACAAGAAGCCTCATCTGTGTTTCACACTCTCATCTATTTTTAATCTCACTCAATGCTGAAAGCGATCTAACACTTCAACACATTAATAATATTTTTACTTTTCTCTATATATAAATAATTAAAGACGGTAATTTGTTCAAAATAATTAATTGTATTTTCAAAATAATTATAATAATAAAAAACAAAGCTTTTGTAGTTATCCAGACAAACTCGCAAGGGCTACAGTCAAGTCCCAGTCGCAGTGGCAGTCACACTCAATTACGGTCTATCAGTATTGGAATCAAAAGCACAGCTTTAACAAGAGAAATAAAAATAAAAATATTAATAATTTAGAATTTTGTTGAGTTGACATTCTTTATTTAAAAAAAAAAAAAAGACAGCTAAACATTTCACATTTATTCCATTTTAGGAAACTGAATGTAATTTTCCCAATTCTTTATAATTAATTACCAACAGTTAAATAGCTTCTTTAATGGTAAATAAAATAGTAGTAAATAAATATGAGAGAGAGAGAGAGATGATGGTGATGATGATGAATGTGTCTGGTTGAGAGGATATGGCAGTGTTTCGTAGATCCGATGCAAAATAAAGGATCTAAGAAGACTCTCTTTAAACTGCTACAGGACACTCTCGCTTTAATTTGTTCCCCTCATTTCTGGATTTCTTTCCTCTTACGGTAATGGAACTCTTTGCCTTTGATTCTTTTTTATTTCATTTTTTTATATTTCGAAATTTTTAAAAAAAGCACAAATTTATTGGAAATATAATAATATGATAGTATCAATTAAGCATTATTATGCTTATATAAAAATGGAATTATTAATTAAATTATAATAAAAATAAAGGAAGGATTTTGACTTGCGTGTTGAGCTCTTGAACCTTCATTTTTTAGCAAATAAAATAAAATTAATAAAGTATAAATGGAATTCACGTGGTAACGACATAGTAGACGTGTCGACTAACTATAAAATATTAGAAAGTATTTAATTGCTCATTAAAAAATAATAAGCAGTGTCCTAATTACTCGTTAAAAAATATGTGATGTGACGACCTACATGACGTAAAATTCACTTGTATTATTTAATATGAATAATAATAATATTTATTTATGCACTGAGCTACTCCATTATTATATTTATTAATAATTAATTAATTAACAATAATCCAAAACATTAGACTAATAAAAGACTGATTAGATTGTGAATGTGATATTTTCGTGTACCCCATGTTGAAGCCTCGACACCATTTCCTCGTACATTTACTTCTGGCATGTTTAAACTATGTTGAAACCCAAATCACAAAATATATATATATTTATTCATTAAGGGGTAAAATTAAAAAAAAAAGGCCATAAGGAAGCAAATAAGGGTAATAAGGTTTTCTTTTTTTTTTTTTTTTTTTTGAAAACCCAACAAATCACAAAAATATACGTGTTAATTGTATTCATTAAGGGGAAAAATTAAAAAAAAAAAAGGCATTAAGGAAGCAAATAAGGGTTAATTAAGGTTTTCTTTTTTTTTTTATTTTAAATATCTCCTCAGACTAATAAAAGCAGGATTTTAAACTTCAATCAGGACGTGTTTTCTAAAAATTGAATTCTACTATTCTCGTTCTTATTAACAAATTGAAATCAACTATCGAATTTTAATATTATTAACTTATTATCAATACGTTGAATGAGATTTCTTTACCACTTTATTCAACCGTCTTACATGAGATTTGGATGAGGGTTTATAAGGTCATTTCCTCGTAAAAACTAACTAGAGTTAAACCCTTTTGGCCTTTGTCTCTACCCATATGCCAAAACATATATATTATTATTATTATATGATTCATGTTTTTTTTTTTTTTTTTTTTTTTAAATATCTTCCTCAGACTATAAAGCAGATTTTAAACTTTCAATCAAACGTGTTTTCTAAAAATTGAATTTATATTCTCGTTCTTATACAAATTGAAATCAACTATCGAATTTATATTATTATTATTATCAATACGTTGAATGAGATTTCTTACCACTTTATCAACGTCTTACAGGAGATTGGATGAGGGTTTATAAAGTCATTTTTCCTCGTAAAAACTAACTAGGTTAAACCCTTTGCCTTTGTCTTACCCATATGCAAAAATATATATTATATTATTATATGTATGGGTGTGTCCTTTGCTTTGGGTTAATATGACAAGTCGTTCTCATAATAATAGCCATGTCTGACTGCTTTAGGCCAAGAGAACTGATTCAAAGGACACCATAGATAGTGACTATTCATCACCATCCGGGGTGATATTGCCAAGACCCAATTCCCATTTTTCATTTTTATTTCTTTCTCCAAAAAATATAATTTTAAAGTTTACCCTTCTCTCTGTCTTCACTGCAGCTTTCTTTGTATTCTTCTTCTTCTTCTTCATTTCTGTTTTACATTTAAAAAATAAAAAGAAAAGAAAAAAAGAAAAAGGTGTTGTTCATATGTCACGCCTGTTATTACTCGATTAGGGAACTAAGGAATCACCCCCATAGAGTTAGTCCACAACCTCTCATCTCACTGAAGAAACACCTAAAAGCAAACGCCAAAAAATCCCATCACTCTGACTCTATCTTTAGGACAACATTTTAGTATTTCTCAACCAAATATGGACTTACCTTACCCCCTCCATCATAATATTATATTATATATATGCATCTGATGACTCCATACAATACTATATATGTTAACCTTAGAAACACAAAATATGAGAAATTTTGAACTTAACATCAAATATCAAACATCAATAATACAAAGATAGAAAGCAAGTTTAGTCAGAAACTCGAAATGAATAAACTTAGTTAGAAGACTTTTTGTCCATTGGTTAGTTACAGTGGTTGCCAACATTTCCCAGAAACTTGAAAATTGGAATTTCTTTCACTCTATATATATCTTTCTTTTATTATTTTTTTTCTTTTTTCCCTATTGGTAATAATCTTGGGTTGATCTGGGATGGTTGGGAAAATGTCATTGTTCTTTACATATGCATAGGAGAACAATTAGGAGGAGGAAGATATTGGTTTGTGAGATGGAAATGATGGCTACTTCATTATATGGGTCAAGAGGGTCTCAATAAAGAGTGGAACCCATTCTTCTGCAGCCAGTTTTGTGGAGTCCTAATTTGTTGCGGGAATCCTGATGATGCTGCAGCACTAGCAACCAACTGATGATGCTGCGAATAACTACTAGCTGGGGAGCCCGATTGCCATTGTCGTGGTAACTGTTGCTGTTGCTGATGCTGTTGATTATCACTTGAACATAGTGATAGACCACTCTCAATTCGGCCTCCATTGCTGCTGCTTGGAAACTGAATCTACGAAAATAATGCACCAACCCCGCCAATTTAATAATTTTAACAAAATATATGTATAGTTCTTGTTTATATTGTTGCCTATATATATACCCACTTGATAACTGGGTGAAAAACCATGAAGCATCTGGAATCTTTGCGGTTCATTCGCTGGAGATTGGATATGGGTTTGGCTAAGAAGCTGCATTGTTTCTGTTTCGCAATATCCTTCTCTTCTACGGTCATCATTCTCACCATTTCTCTGCAAGTTAAGCTGGTAATTATGCATCAAGAGAGAACCTATACGATTAGCAAAAAGAAAAATTTTGATAAAGCTATTAATTATTTGACTGATTCAAAGAGTGTACGTACCTTAGGCGGCCTAATTCCTCGATTTCGCCAATCCATTGATGGAGAATGTTGATCCATTCCAGCGGAATTGCCTAAACTCAGATCAAGATTGTGATCTGCAGCAACATTTCCTGATGATTCTAAACAGCAAAAGAATTAATTAATGAATATAAGCCCATAGGTAGTAGTATATAAATTAATCATTTTCCATGCTTACCAGAAGAGTTTAGTTCATTTTCATAAATGCTTGGATCGAAATTAGTCACTGCCTCTTTCCCATTGCACTTAATTGCAGCTTTGTCATAAGCTCTATATAGGAAGTACCAAGAAAAAAAAAAATTTATCAATTAACACTCAACCAATTACAACATAGCAATTAGTTAATTTCTCATTGGTTTGTTCGTAAAAGATGATACCTTGCAGCTTCAATCTCAGTATCAAACAAGCCTAAATACACATACCTGTTCAGAAAAAAATACATGTACAAGAAAAAAGAATCGATTAACAGAGACAAAGATGAACGTATTAATTAAAGAAAAGAATGGATAAAACGATTACTTTTTGCCTAAAAATTGGCCCATTCGAGCTTCCCATCTTCCACACTTGTGTAAGGTAACACCTCTATATTTAGAACTTCCTCTTGGAAAACCAGTGCTTTGTCGGCGAAGTACATGCACAAACTCTTCTTTAGTAAGGTTGCTCATCTGTTAAAATACAAGAATCTACCCATTGTAAATTTTCTTTCTTTATTTGATAATTATTATATTTCTTCTTCTTCTTCTTCTTCTTTTCAATAGCATCATAAATAAAGAAAGAAAAAGCATATCAAAGAAACAACTGTTGAAGATAAGGAAGCACTGTTGAAGAAAAGATAATTCATATACATTCTCTCTCTCTCTCTCTCTCTCTCTCTCTCTCTTTCCCGGCCCTCTTTACCTGTTTTAAGTCTTCTTCATAATCTTCAATGCTAAAATTTATATCTGCCTCCACTCCTCTAAACTTTATAGCTGCCCTATCATATGCACTACAATAATAAAAAATAGAATTTTTCAATCTAAATAGAAGTTCTATAATACAACTAAAAGAAAAACAAAATGAATAAATAAATGTTACAGGAAAAGAAGGGACCAAGAGGTTACCGAGCAGCTGCATGTGCAGTGTCAAATCCACCTATAATGGAATATCCAAGAAAAGAAGAAAACCAATCACACCCATATCAGAAATGTTTGAACAATTCATGACATAGAAAACTAATTTTTTCTTTCCAGAAATAATAATAAACATATAGTAGTTATAATGTTAAAAGACCAGTCTCGTACCTAGATACACTTGCTTCCCACAATCCCTGCATCAAGCCACAAACAATAAATTCTTTCAATAGACCAACAAAATTTTTAAGAACAATATTGATACAAATATATATATGGAATAACAAACACTGACCATATATGAGACTCCCATCGGCCGGTTCTCCGGTAATAAGTGACACCGCGATACTGAGAGCTTCTTGACCGGGGACCTCGACGGGATTTTTTCAAAGGTTGCGACATCTCAACAGATTTTGGAGAAGCAAGTGATGATTCCGATTGACAAAACTTAACTCCAACCCAGTGAGCGCGGGGAAACCCAGCTCCACCGCTGCCAGCAGACGTTGCCCCCATTTCTTGATCCTCAACCGGAAAAAATTGGCGGGTCACAGGCGCGTCAGTGTCCATGTAGTCTTCACGAGGAACAGAAAACCCAAATATTTTACTAGTCCGCTTCTTGATTCTTCCTCTCTCAGCACTAGCATGATCTTCTTCTTCGGATCCATCCTCAATAACAACAGCAGAAGAGCTAGAATTAGAAACAGATCCGACCCGTTTACCCTTATTATCATCTTCGCCATCTAAAGAGGTTTTCTGCGAAGAACAACCCTCGGATTCATCATCTCTTCTCTGATCAGGCGAGTCATTTAAGTCCCACATTGTTTTTCTTTTAATTTTTGCCTTGAAGGAAGAATGAACAAAGAAGAAGAAGAAAAACCCAAGCTTGAAAAAGAGTAAAAGAGTGTTAATAACATGAAAGAGTAGAATTAATAAGGGTGGTGGCCATGGCAGCTAAAGAAATTTTCTTCCTTTAGTTGTTGTAGTGAATAAATAATAAAAATATATAACGATGGACATATAAAGAGACACAAGGAGATTTTTAGACTTTGAGTATTCAAAGGAGAGAAAGAAAAACCTACGACTCTGTGAGACAGAGAGAGAGAGAGTTGCAAAAAGGTAGTAGGGGAGATGTTTCAAGATCTTGTATCCCTAACTGCCCAATACAGCATAGACGAGGCCAGTTTCAGCTAGCTTAGCCGAAAGCATCCTAACCCACCTTAATACCTCTCTTTCTCTCTCTTGTCTTCTATTTCTCTTTCTAACAACTTGCCTCTCATTTTTCTTTTCTTATCTTTTTTCTTTAGTATTGTTTTTGGCTTTCTATGGCTTCTGATTCATATAGATGACTGAAAAATGAAATACATTTTCAGATCAACTTTATCCGTGGCATAAAAATATTTGAAACGGGGCTGCGTAAATTTAAAACTTGACTTTTTTTATTGGTTAGAATTAATTGGAAATTGAAGATTGATGTTTTTAATTAAAAGAAGAAATGGATATGAATACAAGTGTTTAATCTAAATTAATTTTGACTTAAAAAGAACTTATAGTAAAAAAAAGGAAACAACTTTACAATTATCTTGGGTGTACAAGTATGACTCTGAACTGTGTATTTATTTATGTAGATGGGTTATTGGCACTTGGGTTGGGAGGTTTCAAAGCAGAACAAAAGAGAGAAAGAACCGTCTCTTTCTTACTCAACTTTCCCACGTTAACCAAATCGAAAAGCATCCTCTTTGCTTTCTCTCTCTACATTACCCACTAATGGAAATAGACAGCACAAAAACTCAAAGGATGCCTAATTACTCAATTACCTTTATTAGCTATTAATTATCGTTGTTCACACACTCACGTCACAAGTCACAAAACTCACAAAGTCACACTTCCATTTCTCCCCATTTCTTTCTTCTTTTTTGTTTCACCTGGTTTTTACCATAATCTACATCACAACCTGTAGTAGTAAATAAGCACCAAACCGTTAGGGTAAAATGGGAATTTTGATAAAAGAGGCAGGGGCATTCCTGTAATTTAAAAAAAAAAGAAGCTCTGATAGATAGATAGAGAGGAAGAGAGTGTTATTGGCATCAGAAAAGGAAATGGGAATAATGTTAGGAAAAGGAAAATCTTTCCAGAAAAGTCCAATCCAAGAGTACGGGAAGAGGGCCACATTTGCCTCTTTCGTTCTCCTAGCGACCAATGCCCTTCCTCTGCTGTACCTCGTATTTATGACCCTTTTTTCTGCTCCCCACCACTCTCATTCTTTAGCGCGTGCCCCACACGTACCCCTTTCTTTAATTATTTTTTAAGGATCCATTCTAGACTATTTGTTCCAAGTTACAAAGAAAGTCTCGTGTTTATAACCTTAATGCATAAATTAATCTCTAAAATTTATGAGATTAATGTTAGGGCGGCTTCATAGCACCTTTAATTTTGCGGTGAATCAATTATGATCTTACACTTTTATATTTTTATAATAATTACGTTTATCTTCTAAATAAAATAATTTTATAAGAATTCAATCATAATTCTGTATTTTTACATTTTATTTAACAAAATACATAATTATTATTGAAATATAAAATTATAATAAATTCTTCGTAAATTTGAGAGTGTAAAGAGACAAATCGCGTAAATTACACATGTAATTTTATGCATTTGTCCCATAATTTATATGAATTTTACTTTCACATTGGAACAAATATGGTATAGATGCCTATTTTTAACATAGGTCGGTAAAAAGTCTTGATTTCTATGCTTTTGACCCAAACTTTATAGGCATAGGTTGTTATCATTAATGCAAGGGTTCCAACTTGTCATTTAATTTACTGCTATTTGAGCTCCATCAACAAATCTAGGATGATTGAACAAGAATGGTTAACTTTACTTTTATGTTAGATTTGGGTCCATAGTTTGGCACCCTTGTATTTATTTTTTTTATATTTAATAAAATATATTATTTCCGTCTCATTTTATTTATTTATTATTTTTTCTTATGTTCCAAAATATTTATAGAATTTTTAAATTTATATATTTAAATAATTATTTTTTAATAATAATTTTTATAATTGTCCATTAAATAAAGGACTTTTATTAATATCTTAATGTTACCAAAATATTATATAAATTTATATAATATTAATATATTTAAATAATATATAAATTTATATATTTAAATAATTATTTTTTAATAATAATTTTTATAATTGTCCATTAAATAAAGGACTTTTATTAATATCTTAATGAGTTCAGGGTAAAAAAGTACAAAATATATTTTTTTTTTAATTGGATTCTTAATATGCATGTTTCGTCAAACCATGCAAACAAAATGAAACGGAAAGATTATTATTTACTATATGTTTTAATTGAGGATTCAGAATAATTGGT
Organism: Jatropha curcas; assembly: GCF_014843425.1. The sequence continues at coordinate 166,503 of NW_023591279.1, read as the reverse complement.
TACAAATGTTTTTAACATTTGTTATTCACTAATTTAAATCTTAAATTTCAAAAGTAAACTAAAATATTCAAATGCAAGGGTATATTCTTTAAAATTTTTTTAATTTAGATTTCTTTTAGGAGTTTGGAATTGTGAGATTCCAATTGAAAATTTTCTATAGTTTTTCTTCCCATTTGAATTTGAATTATTGTGATCATTATTAAAATTATTGAATTAGTGCTTATATTTGTATGGAATAATTCTAAAATTTCAAGAAAATATCCACAATTACTTTATTATTAGAATTTACATATAAACTTTTTCATAAATTCAATAAACAAATTATGATACATTCCCCAAAAATTATTATTTATAATCAAATAAATATGCATTCTTATTCATATAAATACTCTCTTGAAAATCTACTTTTTTAGAAAAATATTGAATTATGATAACGAAACAACAACTAAAATTTTAGATTAGCTTAATCATTTCTTCTAAAAGGAAGGTAATTAATTAGCTATGTGCAACAATGAGAAGAAGACAAGTAGGAATAAAATTTAGATATAATATATAAGAATGTCCTTGAGTTGACGAAGTCCAAAATTAAGCCATCTTGTGTGAAATACAATGTTGCAATAATAATATTTAATTCTTTAATCACAAATTCGTTTTTGCCTTTTTTTTTTTTTTTTTCCTACATTGGATGTGGCAAAAGACCTTTTTTTTTTTTTTTTAAAGACCTGTTTTTTTATTTTTTTATGTTGATGGCAAAAGACCTTTTTTTTTTTTTTTTATGTTGATAATAGGGAAAGGTTTTGGATTCAAGATAATGTGTTTAAGGACTTCAATTAATTTTTATAAGGAGTGACTTAAGTGTAGGATTGAGCATATTTTTACCGATTAAATCTATTAGGTTCGGTAGATTTTTTAATAAAAGAATTTTGATTTTTAATTTAATTGAATAAATCCAAGTTTTTCTTAATTCAATTCAATTTCGAAAAGCTCAAAAGTTAGACTTAAAACCAAATTGGCTAAAAAAAATGCTTTCGCAACCAATTGAATTAAATTAATTTGGTTCAAATTTGACCTTTACTTCAATTTGAGTCAATTTTGATTTTAAATTTCTGATTTGAATTCATTCATTTTGAAATCAAACCAACAATTTGCGCACTCTTATTGAATTGATAAGACAAATTTGAATTTAGCATATAATTGCTAATTGATGTGAGATTGTTTAAAGTTAAGTACCTAAAAGCATTCAAACCCCATTAATGAGAATTTCCTTTACTAAACATTAAAAGATACAATAATATTATTTTAGTCAAATGTTATAAATTCTTAGAAGAATAACAGGTGATTTACACTTTTTTTTTTTCAGTTTCCTTGAATAATTAAGAATTTGATTCTATTCAAGCTCTTGGTTCGATCAGTGCTCATATTTATGAAGATCCTCCTGTTTACCTTCTTTCTTTACTGTCTCAAGATTATATTATAGTTAGCTTTTGTTATTCTCTATTTTATTAAAAAAAAAGAAAAAAGAATTCGACTCCTTAATACCATTAATTTACATTAATAATATACGCTAAAAAAACACTGATTTGCGACCGACAAATATATATTAGACACTATTAATATTGTGTAATAATTAAGAAACGGATTTAACGATTATAATTCAATAATTCTGTCTCTTGAGTCTATGAGAGTTTCCTTTCAGACGATACTTAAGGTTTTGCTTCTTCTCTTTTGGTCTTCTTCCACTTACCTTTTCTTTTTATCTTTCACTTTATAGTTTATTGAGCTGAGATTTCAAATCTTCCTCGAGGCTAAGTATTTTATTTTTTTTTATTTTACTTATTTTTGATTCATCAATGTACATCATTTTCTAAATATTGATATTGATAAGTTTCAATTTTGACTTTTTTGGTTCTCATAACCTCGATATTAATTTTTGAGCTTTGGACAAAAATAATGCCATACATAAAATTATTTTTCGATCTAACACCATTTCAAAACTACTTAGCAATCTAATATTTGTCCTGATGTAGAAATAGAATGTTGCACTAAAATCACCAATTGAGTTGGTAGTGTCAGTGCAATAGAAAAAGTAACTCGTACTGACAAGTAGTCAGCAAAAATTAGTTATATGAATAAAGAATAATTTTTATTTTGTATTGAGACTATCAATTCAATTGGTGGTTTCAATACAAAATGTATTGGGACTTATCAATTCATGTGTGCGTTTCAATACAAAATGAAGAATTTTAAGTGTGAATTTTGTCTTTTTTACAAACACATTTCAATACAAAATGAAAATTTTAAGTTGTGAATTTGTCTTTTTACTAAAACACACAATAATATGATTAAATTTCCATTTTTTAGTTATTAAGACATTTTTAACATCATAAAAGTTTAACTTGAAACACTTTATTACTCTCGGTAATTTTTAACTGTGTGAAAAAATTTATGTTGTTATTACTTAACTTGAAATAGTTGTGAACCAAAACCGAAAAAATATTTTGAATGAATAAATATTTTTCTATTAAAACCAGCAGTTAATCTGACAATATTTTCCCATGTATTAATTTTCCATGTACTTTTTGTTGATTAATGGTTACATCTCATAGTTGCACTAAAACCACCAAACGAATTATGTATTTTAGTGAAAAGGTAAATTGATAACTTAAAATTTTCATTTTGTATTGAAACCACGAATTAAATTGGTGGTCTCAATACAAAATAAAAATTATTATCATTCATATAACTATTTTTTACAGACTGCTTGTCAGTAATAGTTACTTTTTTTATTGCACCTAAATCACAAATTCAATTAGTGGTTTTAGTGCAATACTCTCTTTTCATATCAGGACAAATATTAGTTTGGTAAATAGTTTTGAAATGTGATTAAATTGAAAAATAATTTTCTGAGGAGGACTTAGTTTTCCACGGTAGATTTATCAATTTATCTTTAAAGATCATAATATATTTTGAAATACAGTTTGTTCATATGACATAAATTGTTATGACGAATCAGAAAATGATTTACGTTTATAGAGATTTTTTAAATTTGTAAACACAAAATAATATCAAAAGCAAGTAAAGATACCAGTCATAGATTAGAGTCCTATTGGACTACGCATTAAAGTTTAATTAACAACAAAATAAAAGTCATACTTATGATCCCATAATTTTTATCTTGATTTGACTTAAACACAAATTAATTAATATAATTAAACTATAATTTTAGAATTTATTTTTTATTAATATTCTACTAAAATTAAATGATTTATATTAAATTATTATTACTATTAATCAAGCAAACTATAATTATTTATCTAATAATCAAGACAATTAAACGCAGGACGGCCAAAAAAAAAATTCAAAATGGGAGTCAAATAAAAAATTAAATGATTTTTGAATATTAATATGGGAGTCAAAATGACTTTATTTTTTATTATACTCTTACATTAATATTCTAATAAAATTAAATGATTTTATGTTAAATTATTATTATTATTTATTTTTCAACAGTAGAACCTTTATATTTTTGAATCTATTAATTTTATTGGTGTATCTCATCTCAAAACGGAGTTTGGCGAAAAATACCGTTTTACCTTTTTATAAATATAGTACAGGAGCGTGCAATGCACACAAGTGAGTGAGAGGTTGGGTCTGAGATCTGACTTAGATAAATGCTGAAGCCAACTCATAGGGTAGATTGATAGATAGATTCGTAGATTAAGAGATATCATAGTGCTTGACATCACCCTCAATAAACGGTTGAAATAAAATAATAAAAGCCAAAAAGAAAATCTAAAATCAAATTAGGAAAGTTTAAGTATTGATAACTCTTTCAATTTCCATATTAGCAATTATTAATCCTTTCAGTTGTCAAAGTCTTACATTAAATTATACTACTTGATAATTACATTTTAATTTTAACTATCATATTTTTTAAAATATTTTATTCCTTCCTAAATTTATTTCTTTTTCTAATAAAAGTAAATCCACAATAACCACAATCAAATTTTAATATCAAAACAGTTAATATCAATTCCATTTTATTATCATTCCTATCACCATTTATATATTTTTTTTCTTATCAATTAATAAATATTTTTATACTCTCGCTCGAGAGGTGAGATGAAATGACAGGAATCTCTTGTCTTTTAACTATTTTAAAGCTTTCACAGCTTAATTATATCGACTAAATGAATATTTTGCTACTAAAATGTGTATTAAGAATTTAAATTAGATTAAAAGTATTATTCTTATAAAAAACTCAATAATAATAAAGAAAATAAAGAATTAAAAAATGGGACCCTCAACAGAAGAAAACTTCATTTTTTTATTAAAAGGGAAAGTAATGTTAGGCCAAGACCAAAAAAAGAAAAGAAAAGAAAAGAAAATTCCAACAAGACCCAATAGAAAAATAAAAATATTAAATTAATAAATTATGAGTGTTATTTTTGCAAATGTTAAATACAAACCTTCCAATAATGGAAGTGGGACGAGAATTGGTTTTCCTCAACTGGAAACAGTACCTTATAAGTGGGCCACACTCGCTTTCATGTAGTGTCTATTTCTATATTCAATTATGGAAGCCCAGGCCCACTCTTTGGCCCACTTCTTTAATTATTCTTAACTTATTTCCAACCTAATTCTTTATTTTCTTTGTTTAATTACTCTCCCTCTCTCCTTTTTTCTTTTATGCTTCTATCATGTTCTAATTAAGAAAGCGTCACATATATCAGTTTGGATTTTCTGATATTATAGATACATATATATATATATATATATTAAATAAGAACGGTAAAAAACATTAACTCAATGTTTAATTTTATTTTCATGCTTGAATGTAGTGTACAGTTTTTTTTTTCTTTTATAACGGACTGAAATAACATGATACAACGTGGATAGCGCTCCTCTTAACTCATCATATTAGTTAAAATTATTGTGGTTGAAAAGACTCAAACTCAAGACCTCTCACTGTTCAACCAGACTACAAGAGTATACCTCGTTGATAATGTAGTGTAATATTTTGTTGCTTGCTTAAAAATGCATTTTACTAACCAAATTTTCGCCCTATGTACAAATTTAATTAAAATAAGTGAAATATATATATCCAAGAACTACTAAGAGTACTAGGCCAACTCGTTTGATAATGAAGTTAGTGCTATTATTGTCTTGCTTGGTTCTGTCTAACAACTCGCACCATTTCTAACTAAACCATTTCGGCCGCACTGTACAAAATTTTAATCTAAAATAAGTGGAAAATATATATTATTATTATTATTATATACTATATAATATATAAGTATGAGTATATTATATATATATATATACTTATATATATATATAATATATTTCACGTTTTAATTAATTTGTATTCTCTAATTAATATTTATACAATTGGCTTACTCTAGATAATATTAGCTAGGTGTTGTATATGATAGTCATTTTTTTTTCAAAGCATCACATTCCATTTATTCAAATGTAATATTTATCAAAAAGACTAAATTATTATGCCGTCATTTTAAAATAGTTTTACCAACGTATTCACAAACAAATATATATTTCACTTTTAATTAATTTGTTTTAATTAATATTTATACAATTGGTTTCTAGATAAATAATCCTAAGGTGTATATATATCATTTTTCAAGCACTTGCCATTTATTCAAATTTAAATTTTATCAAAAGAAAATTATGCCGGTCATTTTAAATAGTTTTAAACGTATTCACAACAAATTAAGCAGTGTAAAATATTAATTGAAAACTAATAACCCTTTAATTCATTTAACTACTATTGTAATTAAGTTGAATATAAATTAATAATGAAATTAAATAAAATTTTAAATAATTTTCATCATAAATATTGATTTTAAAATTAAAATCCTACTAGTTAATTTTTTAAAATTTTAATAATAGCTTTAACTAAAAATGAGAATAGGGCAAGTATTGATAAATTTTAAACTATTCATATCTGTTTATAATTTTATTACATATTTCATTCTAAATTTATTTAAAAATTCATTAAGTACTCGTTTAAATCCCTTTAATACAGCGAGTATTCAAAAATTTATACTGATAGACTATCTGTATTTGAAACAAAATAGTAAATGTAGACCATATCACGTGTACTTGCCATAAATGGGAAATATAATACAGCCTCAGTATTAACATTAGTAAAATAATAATTTTTCAAATAAATATATATGAAATAAGGGATCCCATGAGACTAAGAGAATAACAGTGTATTTGTGGGAAGGAAATGACAAGTTGTTTCAAGATCTTCTCAAGATCCCATCAATCAATTCTACAGAAAGAGGAGGGGGAATGGGTGGTCCGATTCATGATTGCTTCGGCCGGTTGGTCCGGTTGATAAACAACCATTGCTTTTTTACTTATTTAGTATTTTCATGTGGAGGAGAAGCTGCGTTTCAGTTTTCACATATTTATATTAAAATAATAACAGAAAATAATAATAAATAATATATTTCATACGATTCGATTGATTCATCAAAACCTTCTCCCCGCACTCCTGCGCGCGTGAATACTACTTTTCATTAATTATTGATTAGATAAAATATAAATCGACCCAAAATATATTCGAATATTTTTTAATAAATTATTTTACTGTAAATTATTTTAGAGAAATATTTTACTCGAGAATGAGCTATTTAGTATTAGTAAGACACATTTTTTAAAGAAGATGTATTCACTTTTTAGACAGAAAGAACTTAACTTTTAAATGAAAAAAAATATTAGTCAGATAAAGTATCAATTAAAGATCTCATAATTATTTCTCGAATAAAAAGAAATTTCAGTATTAATTTAAATAAAATTTAACAACGCAATTATGTTTATTGTTGTTTTTTTTAAATAATGCTGAAATTAAAGAGGAAGTAACCATGGCTTAACATTTTATTCAAAAAAATATATTTGTAAATAAATATCCTTGCTAAGATCAATTATAAAATTCATTTTAAATATATAACTTTAGTAGTTCCTTAAAATTTAGAACTCATTTTCAAATAGAAGCTGGTTGGAAGTGTAACAAATTTCACAAATTTAAAAATATAAAACTTCAAATCCAACAATTAGATTAGCTCAATTGTTAAGTGGGCATCTCTTCAGCTAATTGATTGAGATTTGATTCTTATGATTAGCATTTAGCCCATGGATAAGAATTTATACTTTCTCAGTTTTTAAATAAGGTGGAAGAATTGCCAATTAAATATGATATAATTGGTCTATTTACTCGTGCGAAGAGTGAAATGTTTCGATTTCGATTCATTTCGAGCACTAGAGTTTTCATCAATTTAACAAGCTAAAAGAACTGCTTCAATTATATAGTCTGCAGTCTTATTTTGGGCCATTGGATTTTCCAATAAATTAAAAATAAAGTGGAAGTATTAGATTAGTTAGTAAAAGGAATCTGCTAAAAATTTTGGTAATGTGAGACTAAGATTAATGAGGTGGATTCATTCCTGCAAGCATGGGATGGGATTCAAACTATGCAGAAAGTAAAGGCTTATGCGCAGTTAGGCCTAACGAGCAAAACAGTTGGGCTTTCCTTTGTTGGCCCGGTCCAGATACTCATCAGCTAAACGTCGTATTGAGGTTCGGTTTGACAAAATTACCCTTACAACCAATGATTTGATTTAAAAAATATAAATAATCGCTTCTCATTTTTTATCATATTCCAAAAATAAAGTAAGAGATTGCTCATTTATGTGTCTAATATGGTTGAATGGGATGATTGCATCCATTCTTCCTAAATGATGTTTTTTTTTTTTTTTTTTTTTGAAATGGCGAATGATTGCAGCCTATTCAGTCACTAACTGATGTTTTGTTTGTTAGTTTTTTTTTTTTTTTTTTGATTTAAATCAACAATGTCAATATGTTTCTATTTCCATTTAAAAAAATTAGAAAAGTAGAAAAAATTGAAAAAAAAAAACAAAAAAAATCTAGAGAAATGAATTTAGTGGATAGATGAAGTAAATGGTGGTCCCAAAGACCCAAAAAAATCAAATTATGACCCAAGCTTTGAAATCAACATCCCACCTCTACATACTATGCTAGGTAAAATCCTAATGATAACTATAAAACAATAGATTCAAATTTAGATCTCTTCTATAATATTCAAAATAATAATAATAATAACAACAATAATTACCCACCTCTCAAATTTTCGAGCCCTTCGACTTATTCCAAAAAACATTAAATGCACAACTAAGTTCTAGTAGTGATATAGGATAGTATTTCAACTAATCAAATCGGTTGCACTTGATACTTAATTTAGTGATAAATAATTTTATTAAATAATAAATTTAAATTTAAACCTTTTCTTCAATATTTGAAAAAAAAAAAGAAGGTAGGGTTTCCAAGACAACAAGTTAAGTAATGATCACGATACAAGACATGAAGGCAACAAAGAAAAGCCTTCTGAATTAGGAAAAGCCAGAAATGTAAGCTAGAAGTTTAGTGTATGCAAAAGCAATTCTTGTTTTGTCAACTTATAAAAAGTGAGGTAGGAGAAACAAGGAAAGAAAAGGGATTGCTGGCATCAAACCAATTAAAAGCTTTGTCTTTGTGGTGGAAAAGCAAATACAAAATAGCTTGTGGAGCTAATAGAACCTTGCCCACATGGGCAACTAAAGATTATTATTATTTTTTTTAATTTGAAAGGTTCGATAGGCCAAAATAACAAGAGGGGTAGTCATCTCTAAACTCACCAAATTGATAAAAATACTCATGATCAAAAGGACTTGAACTCAAAACATTTTATGTGAAGAGACCAACTAGATCACATTTGATTGGCACCAACTAAACATTTTTATGTGGGTAAAAACTTATAGTTGATGATTGAACCTTGCTCTTGCTCATGCTTGATCTATACTAGGAAATAAGGTGCATGCCTCAACAAGAATCACATGATGGGAAATGGGTCCATTTCTTGTTCTTCCTTATCTTACATTAAAAATAATTTCATTTGTCAAAGCAGCTAAACCATTTTTGTTATCTGGGGACATGCAAATGCCTAATTATAACCCTATCATATGAAGACATTAACCCACTTTACCCTCTATTTCCTTTCGAAAATTGAAATGGGGAATGAGTTTCTTGGAGAGGAGGATGAGTTAAATCTTGTCATCAATTAGTACCAAGAAAGGAATTATTTATTTGCTAGGAACATTGAATCACTCTAGAATATGTTTGAAACATGAGTATATATTTGATTACTATATAGTATATTATTACAACTCTTTGCTTAGAATGTTTGTTTGATTCTATATAATCTAAGTTTCTCTATTATCCATATTAAATGGTTAATTTGATATTTTATCAAAAAATTTCAGTAAAGTTTTTACTAATATTCAAATTTTAATCTTATTTTTTCGTTGTGAAGGACTGCATCCGCACTTTGTTATTTGTTATTCTGCACCTTTATTTTAGAATTTAAATTTTTTTTTTCTCTCTTATCATCAAGCAAAATGATTACTTCTTCTATCTATAAATATAAATCGTTTTAGAATAATTTAATATAAGTTGTTTTGAATTTTAAATAATTTATTCTCTCTCATACTTTAATAACGACAAACCATCAAATGAATTCTGAATTTGATTCTTACATCTACCGTTACACTAACATGGTCAAATTTATAAAACGAGAATCACCCCATCACACAACTTACAATTTGAAAAAAAAAAAAAAAAAAAAAAAAAAAAAAAATCAACTTACAATTTGAAAAAAAAAAAAAAAAAAAAAAAAAAAAAAAAAAAAAAAAAAAGACAAATTGAAGTTACATGTGTAGTGTAGTACTGTTGAGCTCAATTATGAGGCTTAGGACAAGGAAAAATAAGGAAGATGACTCATAAGCCATACTAAGTTCTACATATAATTGCAAAACCAATAATGACATATTGGTTTATAATAAGGTCATGCTAAGAGTGACAAAGGTTTAATTATTCATAGTACAATAAAATACCCAGAAAGAAAAGGAAAAGCAAAGCATATCCAATTTTGAGTAAGGAAAAAGCTTTTTGATAGACATCATCAATTTGCTTTCTAGTTGCCAATGTGAACCATGGATTTGAAGGGGTCCTGCCTGTGCCTGTGCCTGTGCCTTATATGATGAATCATTTACCAGAAAAATCTTCCACTTTGTATGGGATGATTTAATTGGAGGGAAAAAAGAATAAAACTTTGCATACTGTTTTCCAAGATAATGAAAAGATACCATTAAAGCAAGGAACGGTTGGTTGAACTAAGATGAAACGACACAATCAACTGTTATGTTCGTGTTAGTACATTACATGTTCCCTTGGAGACAGCATCCAATTGTTGTTTTAGTCATAAGACCACACACCCATTTACCTAATTGATACCAATCCCAAATTTTAGTTATTGAAATTATGTTCTGTTGACGAAGTGCAACTCCTTTCATCTTTCAAGCACCTACTACTCTACTTGTCTGGCAACACTGTTCTGTTGACGAAGTGCAACTCCTTTCATCTTTCAAGCACCTACTACTCTACTTGTCTGGCAACACTACGACAAGGTCTCCACATTACGTTATTTATATAATATATCATGGTTTTAAATATCAATAAAACCTGTGGATATCTACGGGCTTAGCTCACCCAATAGAACAGAATTTACGATGAAAGCCCACAAACAGAACAGCGTTGTTTGTGTTAGTCCTCTACTGAGTCCTTCAATGGATAACCAGCTCAGTAATAGACCACATCATGCACTGAGTCATTATTTTCACCACTCATGTTTGATAATCAACTGATAAAATACCAATAAGCAATAAGCTATAAGCTACAGAAAAACAAATGCAGATAATTGCTTTGCATGAACATGTAAAAACACAACTCAGATAACTGAAGCCTTAATATAGTAACATTAAATATTAACTAAAATATAACAGGCAAAACTTTGTTGCCACACCGAAAATACTCTCAAAAACAAGTTTCAGAAAGTTCTCTAAAAATAATAGCCATAGCCAAGCTTAAGAAACTAGGTTCTCATTCAGGGAAAGTGTTGCCATTCGATTGGTTGGACTATTAGCCTGCTGCTGAACGGTTCTAAGAACTTCCATTGCTTCAGCAACTTTGGCTTCCAGGGATTCTGGAGACTCCAGCAAATGCAAAACCTCAGTCTGGTCCATCTCTAGAAGCATGCCAGTAACCTTAGCAGCATTTTCATGCTCCAACTGGTCTACAAGTGGATATAAATTTTCACCGAGCAACTACAGGGGCACAAAGGATTGTAACATTAATTCTAACATTATCCAAACATTGATATACAGCCTTGGCTACATAGATTTGAGTTGAACACATTGAGAATTTTATCAAAGTAAATAAACAATAGCATAAAAGCTATCTACAGTATTTTGATATAATACCAGACATAAAAATGAACTGTAATTAAATGCAAAACTAATATTCTATTGGCTTACCGTCCTCTGTTGCTCAGGCGTTGCATTAGCAAGGGCAGTTGCCAAAGCACCAGTCTGCATAGGCTGTGAAAACGCACCATCTCTAAATGGCATTCCCCCCATATCATAAGGAACAGGAAGCATGCCACCAGGAAGACCAGCCATGGGAACATCAGGCATGCTGCGACCAGGAGGGTAACGATAGACACGCCCCCTTGGAAGCATCTGTAATCACAAGGCAAAGGTAGATTCAAATTTGACATTTTCATGTATATTTACGTAAACTAATGAAATTGTTATAACAAATATATCAAACAAACAAATATTTTGGGAGTAAATATATAACTAACAACTACCTGTGGCTGCATCATGGGAAGTATAACTAACAATTACCTGTGGCTGCATCATGGGAAGTGGTTGCTGAGGCTGGCACAGGCGCCTGCTCCAGATCTCCGGCACCTGGGGCGCTGAAGGGGAAATTCCTGCTGCACCTGGTTTGCGCCCTATGAGAGGAACAAAAAAAAAATTTGGCCCGCATTCCAGGAACCAGTGTTGCTGATTACCCCAAATCCAGGCTGTCCATCCTTGGAAGCATCTGTAATCACAAGGCAAAGGTAGATTCAAATTTGACATTTTCATGTATATTTACGTAAACTAATGAAATTGTTATAACAAATATATCAAACAAACAAATATTTTGGGAGTAAATATATAACTAACAACTACCTGTGGCTGCATCATGGGAAGTGGTTGCTGAGGCTGCACAGGCCCTGCTCCAGATCTCCGGCCACTGGGGCGCTGAGCCTGCTGACCTGGTTGGACCATTGGGACAAAAAAATTTGGCCGCATTCCAGGAACCAGTTGTTGCTGATACCCAAATCCAGGCTGTCACATTTATAATAAGCAGTCAATGATCATTGCAATCTTGTGAACTTAACCCATCAAGGATAAAATGAGAAGACCAAAAAAAAAAAAATTGCCATACCACTCACTTGCCTAGAAAGAAGGGCACTAAAGTATTTAGAGAACAAAAAGATAAATCTAACATGCTTATCAAATAACTGAAATGAATAATATTATAATTAATTGAAAAAAAGGAACTATCATCTAAAAGATTCTGGAAGGGGAAAAAAATGGCATCCAGTTCAAACTTGAATCGTTAAAAAAACCACCTACCACTGGAAGGAGCAAAAGCTATTGATTACTCAAAATATACATCTTAAATTTCATTGATGTTTTCTCGAATTATATTTGATAGCTAAAAGGGCTCAAAAAAATTTCAATCATAACAAGAAAAAATGAGTCAACAAATTGTTAATTATAAATCTGAAACAAAAAGACTTGGTGACAAACAATTAACTTATATTATAAGCACACTGCTATTTCTGGGATGGAGGGCAGTTCCAAAAGTCAAATAACTCTCACCTGGGGAGGGACAATAGCAGGAGGGCCTTGACCATAGAATAGTTGCTGTCCAATACCTGGAGTGCCATGGGGATACATTGGCATACGGGGGCCAACTGCAGGTGCCATAGCAGGACGCATTTGTGAAAATTGTGCCTGCACAAAGAGATGAAACAACATCTAAGCAAGAAAGAATATGCAAGGGAAGTTGTTGGAGGAAAAAAACTACGTGAACCAAAATACTGCAGAGCAAGCTGCAAGCAACACTCTCCAAAGAATCATGAACTCTATTACTTTAATTTTGCAGCTCCACAGATCCGTGTACCACAGTCCAGTACTTATGCTCAAAACAATTACCTGCAATCGAGCTCTCCGTTCTTCTTTCCTCTGCGCAAGTGCAACATACAATGGCTTGCTAACTATCATTTTACCATTCATCTCAGTAAGCTACAGGGGAAAAAAAATAAAAAATAAAATACAGACCAAGGGAGAAACAAGAAGAAACCATCCACGCATATGTGTCTGTGTTTGTATATAGACACAAATCAATCGAGTATCATCTTACAGCTTTAGATGCTTCTTCAGCAGTTGAGTAGGCAACAAAGCCTGATCCTTTACTGACACCATTAGGATCACGCATAACCTATTAGAACTCAGAGAGAGAAAAAGATAATCTACAGTTAAGAGGAGATTCACGCCACTTTCCCTAAACCATATGAAGGATAAATGCTACATACCTTGCATGAAGTAATTGTACCAAATTCTGAGAATAATTCCTTCAGCTTGTCATCCGTGATGCTATCGTCTAGGTTCTTAACATATAGATTCAATCCTTCAAATTTGTCCACCGTCTCTTTCAAAGTCTGCTCAAACTGCCCTTTTAATTCAACTTCTCTCTCAGATTTTTTCTGTGCTTTTCCAACATACCACTCCTTTTCATCAAATGTCTTCCCATTGAGAGCCTCGACTGATCGAGCTGCATCATCTGGATTCTCAAAGTTGACAAATCCAAAGCATCTGGACTTGCCATCCCCATCTCTCATCACTACAGCACTAGTAATAGCCCCATATTCACCAAAAATTTTCTTCAAATCCTCCTCAGTTGTAGTCTCTGAAAGATTCTTTACATAAACATTATTGAATTTTGTCTTATCTGTGCCTGACTCTCTTTCTTGTCTGCGGAGGAAAGGTCCAACATAAACTTGTTTGTCATTCAGTAACATACCATTCAACTTATCAATTGCGTTTTTAGCAGACTCCTCATTATCAAATTGTACAAACCCATATCCTAAAGACTGACCCGCAGAGTCAGTTGCCACTTTGCAAGATAAAATATTTCCAAATGCAGAAAATGTGTCATGTAGAGCTTTGTTGTCAATTGCCTTGTCCAAATTCTACAATGACACCCAAAAACAATGGATATCAGCATCAGCTGAGGCAGAAAGAACAAAAGAATCTTACACGCCGAGTATCTTTAGGTAAATACCTTGATATATATATTTCCTGCACCACTTTTGCGAATAGTAGGATCACGATATGAATACATTATCCTAATTGGCTTGCCATTGACAGGAGTGAAATTCAGTACTTCTAATGCCTGTGCCGCTGCCATCAGAACCAATTGCTTCAGTCAATTATATGGATAGCATGAGAGTTCAAAAAAAGGGGAAAAAAAGCAGCACATTAAAAATATATAAACATATGGATGTGAACTAACCAAATAGGATATTGGTATAATTTATATCTACAGAAAAGAAAATTACTAATGAATTTCAAATAATTTCAATTTATCATTTAAAATATAATTTAAATATACAACTAAAGAACTTTAACTTTGTGGGTATTGAAATCATATATATGGTTGAAGGGTCTTGAGTTTGAACCTTCATCCCTTTAAACTTTAATATTTGAAATTCTAAATATCAATCTAAACGCAAAATTATTTTATTTCAGTGTGAAATCCTTCTCTAATAATGTTGATTGTTAGTTTCATCCTTCATCCTCGAATTTAGCATTAATGCAAATTATCATCCGTAAGGTTTAATTGGAAAGCTGATGCAAATTCCACCAAAGCATTTCAGTTATTTTTTTTAAATGAAAATTTTAACGGAAATCACTTTGATTATCCTTTAGAATTTCTCTATCCATTAATTATCTTGCTAGCTTCCTTCTCTTTCTTTGTCATTTTTCCTCTCCAAGTATAATTTTATGAAACTAGCACCAAAAGTAGAAATAGCTTACCTATGTGAACAATTTTAATTGGAATCCCATTGAAAAATTGCAACCATATTCTTTTGAGATTAATCAATCAAAATAGAATATTTTCAATTCTTTTCTTTGTTTATATTTAATCATTTAAGACCAATCAATATTTATCTCTTTTCAATCACATATAACTTTAACTTCTCAGATAAGAAAGCTATTAGAGTACTGGCATGCATGACATGCAATTTTCTTTTAAAATTCTCAACCTTGCCAGATTTTATTCAAAATGATCCAAACAAGTTAAAGATAGTTATGAGGTTGCTTTGCTCTTCGTTTTCATCTTCATTTAGATTGTCCACAGATTGTCGTCCACAACAAATCTATGCTTAACTACCTACTAGAACCCTATGACTACTCTTGCTCATTTTATGCACTTTTGGATGTTTATCTAGAAATTTTGGGTAACAGCCAAATAGAATGTCACAGTGGGTATGACTAATTATACTTCGATCCAAAACTCCCCTGTATTTTACATGTTACAACCTCAGCTCTTAAATATAAAAACAAATTTAGTAAGGAGTTTAGCTCAACTCATTGTGTATGTAAATTACATATGTCTATGTCTAATAGTCATTTTATATGTAATTAGCTTTATGTTTAGTATTGACTTCTGCGTGCATGGTCTGCCGAGAGTCCAAATGGTATTTATAAGAGATTACAAATCATCCAGCTGGTAACAAATGAATTGATCGGAAATTAGGTTACACCAATTGCATAACCCACTAGTCCAAAATCTACCTCTAGAGTTACATTAACCACAATATTAGCCTTATAAATTTAAAACAAATTCAAGTTCAATTCCAGAGTTGATCCACAATAACAGGATACGGCTTCAGTCGTGCAACCACATTGAACTGTAAATTCTCTTCTTTGTAAGATATTAAACGTGCATAAAAAGCGCATTATTTGTTTCATTTAGTTTTTATTATTGCCCATGTAAATTACACTCAGAAAAGCTAAAATTAGGAATTGGCCAATTGCACACCTAAACCAACACATACCAATTTAGAAATCTCATAAATGATACACCAAAAGATCAAAACTTGAACAGAGAATTACAAGAAATGTTAAGAGGACTAACCATCATGTACGTTGTTATAATTGACATAGCCATATCCAAGTGACCTTCTAGAGGTCAAGTCCCTGCAGACCCGAATTGAAACGATCTGACCCAGCTGATTAAACAAATCATAGAGCTGAGTTTCGGTTACATTTTGTTCAAGATCACCAACATATAACGATGTTGAGACGAATTGGTTTCCTCCATTGCTTGCCATTCCAACTGGAGCAGAAACAGGTCCTTGTGGCTGTGACTGAACCTGAGACATTCTCCCAATTTCACAAAAATAGAAACAAAACCCAGAACAAAACACTAAAAACCCTTAACGAATATTGCTGGAATCGGAAACAGAGGCGAATAAAATGTAAGAAAAGTTACGGTTTGGGGTTTTTTGTGTTTTAATTTTTTTTACTTTTTTCTGTGTTTTTGATAAGTGATAACTTGGCCGGAAAAAGAGGCCGTACTGACACGAACAGTGGTGGTTTTTAGCGTGTCTGTAGAATCCAAGAGGGTGGGCAGCACGGGCGGCACCGCAAAGGGTCTGTCACAGAAACTTAGCTTATATAATAGAAGGCGGTTGAGCAGTGACAACCACCAAACCCTAAGTTAACTTTGGTGACGGTAAACTAATTATTTTCCCTTTCAATTTAGCAATCGGCTCCTAATGTTTTAAAAATCATTATTTAATACGCCAGCATAAAAAAAATAAAAAATAAATAAATGTATATTTTCTCGAAAAAAAGGAATAATATTAACTTCTGAATGAAGAATTCCATTAATAAAAAAATAAATTATTTAATCTTTAGTTATATAATTTTAACTGTTCATTTGCTGAATATATAATTTTATCTTGAACTAACACTTTTAATTTTTTCATCCATCAAATATCTCAACTTATAATAAGTATTAAATAGTTAAATTTATGAAATTATTTTATTAAATATTTTAATTTATAAAATATAATCAATTAAATAACTATTAAATAAGTAAAAAATATTCAAATTGCTATTTCAAAAATTATGTGAAATAAAAATCAATAAATCCCTATCTCATAATATTAAAATTATAAAATTTAAGAGTGAATTTAAATTGAGTAAGAATAGGAAGTAGTGGCCTACTCTGCTCTATGTAGATAGATTCATACATCAAAATTAAAAATAAATTCTCAATTTGAACAAGAATAATTATAACCATTTAAAAAAAAGAAAGACAAAATAATACTACAGATAGCTTTACCAGTAGCAAAATATTAAAGGTGACCAGCTTTGATTTTAAAGCTTAACCCACTAGATTAAAAATCAAATGAATCTTATCTTATCACCTAATAAAGTGAACTTTTTCCTATCACACTAATATCCTGCCTAACTCATCATTCACCAAAGCTCCATCGCCAAATGCCACCATTGTCATCACTATCCTTCATCTACATCCATGACGGCTCAAGCATCATGGACAGGGTAGTAATAAGAATAGAACCTATGAGCTACAGAAAGACCAATGCCAATCATCGCTTTGCATGAACATTTAAAAAACAACTCAGATGAGTGAAGCCTTAATATAAAGGTGATAATAAATAATAACACCAAAAATTAACTAGAATGTAACATTGAACAGGCAAAAATTCAGAGCCACGCCAAAAATACTCTCAAAATTAAGTTTCAGAAAGTTTTCTAAAAACAATAGCCAAGGCCATAGCCAAGCTTAAGAAACGAGGCTGTCATTCAGGGAAAGTGTTGCCATCCGATCAGTTGGACTGTTAACCTGCTGCTGAACAGTTCTAAGCACTTCCATTGCTTCAGCAACTTTGGCTTTCAGGGATTCTGGAGACTCCAGCAAATGCAAAACCTCAGTCTGGTCCATCTCTAGAAGCATGCCAGTAACTTTAGCAGCATTTTCATGCTCCAACTGGTCTACAAGTGGATATAAATTTTCACCGAGCAACTACAAGGGCACAAAGGATTCAAACATTAATTCTAACATTATTCAAACATTGATATATAGCCTTGGGTACACAGATTTCAGTTGAACACATTAAGAATTTTATCAAACTAAATTAACAGCAACATAATAGCTATCTATAGTCTTTTGATATAATACCAGACATAAAAATGAACTGTATTTAAATGCAACATTGGTATTCTATTGGCTTACAGTCCTCTGTTGCTCAGGCATTGCATTAGCAAGAGCAGTGGCCAAAGCACCAGTCTGCACAGGCTGTGAAAATGCACCATCTCTAAATGGCATTCCCCCCATATCATAAGGAACAGGAAGCATGCCACCAGGAAGACCAGCCATGGGAACATCAGGCATGCTGCGACCAGGAGGGTAACGATAGACACGCCCCCTTGGAAGCATCTGTAATCACAAGGCAAAAGTAGATTCAAATTTGACATTTTCATGTACATTTATGTAAACTAATGAAATTGTTATAACAAATATATCAAACAAACAAATATTTTGGGAGTAAATATATAACAAACAACTACCTGTGGCTGCATCATGGGAATTCATGTACATTTATGTAAACTAATGAAATTGTTTATAACAAATATATCAAACAAACCCCAAAATATTTTGGGAGTAAATATATAAACAAACAACTACCTGTGGCTGCATCATGGGAAGTGGTTGCTTGAGGCCTGCACAGCCCTGTGCCTCCAAGATGTAAACTAATGAAATTGTTATAACAAATATATCAAACAAACAAATATTTTGGGAGTAAATATATAACAAACAACTACCTGTGGCTGCATCATGGGAAGTGGTTGCTGAGGCTGCACAGCCCCTGCTCCAGATCTCCTGCCACTGGGGCGCTGAGCCTGCTGACCTGGTTGGACCATTGGGACAAAAAAATTTGGCCTCATTCCAGGAACCAGTTGTTGCTGATACCCAAATCCAGGCTGTCATATTTATAATACGCGGTCAATGATCATTGCAATTTTGAATTCAATCCTTCAGGGATAATCTAAGACAGTAAAAAAACAATTGCCATACCAATTGCCCATAAATAAGGGAACTAAAATAGTTAGAAAACAAAAAGGTAAACCTAACATGCATATCATATAGCTTAAATGAATAATATTATCATTAATGAAATAAAAGGAATTATAATCTAAAAGTTCCTGGAAGGTGAAAAAGTATAGCCTCCAGATCAAATATGAATGATAAAAGAACCACATGATAATTGAACTTAATTCAGCAAAATTATCTTCCTGCTTACTGCAAGCGATTGATAGCTAAAGTGCATAAAAACATAAGCTCAAAACAATTTCACTCATGAAAAGCAAAATAACCCATCTAATTGGTAAGTATGTAGCTAAAACAAAAATACTTGGAGACAAAACAATTAACTAATAAACATGTGGCCTTTTCAGGGATCGGTCAGAAGAAATGTCCCAAAGTTAACAAACACTCACCTGGGGAGGGACAATAGCAGGAGGGCCTTGGCCATAGAAAAGTTGATGTCCAATACCTGGAGTACCAGGGGGATATATAGGCATACGAGGGCCTATAGGAGGTGCCATGGCAGGACGTATTTGTGAATACTGTGCCTACAGAAAGAGATAAACAGCAGCTAAGCAAGAAAGAAATATGCAGGAGAAGTTGTGGGAGGAGAAAAATTACATGAACCAAAACAATACTGGGCAAGCAACAACAGTATTAACATCATTACTTCCATTTTTCCAGCTCCATAGATCCTTTTACACCAGTACAATATCTACGCTCAAGACAATTACCTGCAATCTTGCTCTTCGTTCTTCCTTCCTCTGTGCAAGTGCAACATACAATGGCTTGCTAACTACCATTTTACCATTCATCTCAGTAAGCTACAGGGGGAAAAAAAAGAAATTAAAATCAAGACCAAAAGCAAAACAAGAAAAAACCAGCCACAGTATGTATCTGTGTTTGTATATAGACACAAATCATACGAGGAGTATCATCTTACAGCTCTAGATGCTTCTTCAGCAGTTGAGAAGGCAACAAAACCTGATCCTCTGCTAACACCATTAGGATCACGCATAACCTATTAGAACTCAGGGAGAGTCAGAGATATGTTACAGTGAAGAGGAGATTCATTTCACTTCTGAAAATTATACGAAGGGTAAGAACTACAAACCTTGCATGAAGTAATGGTACCAAATTCTGAGAATAATTCCTTCAGCTTGTCATCAGTTATGCTATCGTCTAGGTTCTTAACATATAGATTCAATCCTTGAAATTTGTCCACGGTCTCTTTCAAAGTCTGCTCAAACCGCCCTTTTAATTCAACCTCTCTCTCAGATTTTTTCTGTGCTTTCCCAACATACCACTCCTTTTCATCAAATGTTTTCCCATTGAGAGCCTCGACAGATTGAGCTGCATCATCTGGATTCTCAAAATTGACAAACCCAAAGCATCTGGACTTGCCATTCCCATCTCTCATCACAACAGCACTAGTAATAGTTCCATATTCACCAAAAATTTTCTTCAAATCTTCTTCAGTAGTAGTCTCTGAAAGATTCTTCACATAAACATTATTGAATGTTGCCTTATCTATGGCAGACTCTCTTTCCTGTTTGCGGAGGAAAGGTCCGACATAAACTTGTTTGTCATTCAGTAACATACCATTCAACTTATCAATTGCGTTTTTAGCAGACTCCTCATTATCAAATTGTACAAACCCATATCCTAAAGACTGACCCAAAGAGTCAGTTGCTACTTTGCAAGATAAAATACTTCCAAATGCAGAAAATGTATCATGCAGAGCTTTGTTGTCAATCGCCTTGTCCAAATTCTACAATGACAGACAAAAAAAATGAATATCAGCATCAGCTGAGGCAACGGGGAAGAAAAAATCTTACACAGTTCAGCATCTTTAGGGTGTAAATACCTTGATATATATATTTCCTGTGCCACTTTTCCTTATAGTAGGGTCACGATAAGAATACATTATCCTAATTGGCTTGCCATTGACAGGAGTGAAATTCAGTACTTCTATTGCCTGTGCAGCTGCCATAAGAACCAATTACTTGAATCAATTATATGGATAGCATACAGATACAAAAATAAAATAAAAAAAGCAGCACAATATATTTATAATTAAATCATTAGAAAACATGCAGAAAAATAAACAAATATACTAATTGTACAATCCTCTAGTCCAAAATCTACCTTTCGAGACACATTAACCACAAGTTTTTAGCCTTATAAATGCCCTTCAAATTCAAGTTTAATCACAAAGTCGATCCACGACCAGAGGTTATCCCGTTAAGTACTTGGTGTCACAAACTACATGATTTTCTAATGTAAGGTTTCAAGCGTCACCAGTACCACAATATTGAATTGTATACTCTCTTATTTTAACTTGATCAGAATCCAAATTAAGTGTACACAAAAAAGTGCATTATTTGTTTTTTTTTTTTTTTTCAGTATTGTTCATGGAATGAAACCCAGAACAGCTAAAAGGAAATTGCCCGTACAACCCAACACAGATCAATTTAAAAATCTAAAGGTGCAAACTAGGCTTCACCATCTAGATGCTATACCTAAAGATCAAAAATTCGGGCATAAAATGGTTTTCACACAAGTATATAATTTAAAAAAAGAAAAAAGGGGTAAGAGGACTAACCATCATGGACGTTGTTATAGTTGACATAGCCATAACCAAGTGACCTTCTGGAGGTCAAGTCCCTGCAGACCCGAATAGAAACGACCTGACCATGCTGATTAAACAAATCATAGAGCTGAGTTTCGGTCACATTTTGTTCAAGATCCCCAACATACAACGATGTTGGCACAAACTGGTTCACTCCATTGCTTACCACCCCATTTGGAGCAGAAACGGGAGCTTGTGGCTGCACCTGAACCTGAGCCATTTTCCAAATTTCACAACAAGAAAACAAACAAAACCCCCAGAAAATAAAACACCAAAAAACCCTTAACTAATATTGTTGGAATATCGGAAACCAAAGACAGAAGAACCGTTTGATAAGAAAAGTTTCGTTTTGGGGTTTTTTTGTGTTTTTACTTTTTTTTGCTCTTTTTTGATAAATGATAACTTGGCCGGAAAAAAGAGGCCGTACTGATACGAGCGGTGATGATAGATTCCAAAAGGGTGGGCAGCACGGGCGGCACCGCAAATGGTGTGTTAGAGAAACTTGGCTTATATAGTCAGTTGAGTGGTGATAACTACCAAACCCTAAAGTCAATTTCGATCGGGCAATTACAGCCGTACGATGATTTATATGCGGGCCAATATATAGTTGTCGTTCTGGGTTTTAGGCTGTCAGCCCAAACTGCTGTTTTTTCCTTTTTATTGATTCACACCTTTTAGGAAACAAAATGCATACTTTCATTTAAAGATTTTGTCAAATTCCCTTGTAAAGGTTATTTAAATTTTAAATTTATATTTTCTCTATAATATAAAAATAGACTTATTTTCCTCTTCCATTCATTTATTTCAAATTATAGATAATTTTTCCTTTTAAATAAAATTAATTTCTTATTTTTTAATATATCCTTATTTAATTTCATTCAATTATTTATTAGAAATAACATTCAATATCAATATAATTTAAGAGATGTAAACTAGCCAAGCTAATACTTAGTATTAGACATGTAAACTAGCTAAGCTAAGTTTGAACCTACCAGTCTCAAGTTCGTTTGATGAAAGCTGGAATTCGATTTGAGACTCAAGTTCAATTCGAAAAATTCTAAATTCGAGATTCGAATAAGCCTAAAATAAATATCATGTACATGTATATATAAAAGTTATGATCATACTCAGTGAACTTTTAAGTTGAATATCAATTAGACTTGAGCTCAACTTATTTATTAAACGAGCCAGCTTGAACTCAAACCGAACTATTTGTGAGTCGAGCTTAAATAGCTCGTGAGTCTCAAATCAAATATTGTTTTTGTCTTGATAGGAACTCAAGCCGAACTACTTGTGAGCCGAACTATCATGTTTTTATCTTGATAGGAACTTATTCGTTATAAATCTACCAAGCAATGACACTCCAAATGCTTCTCTTTTTGTGTTTAATCATCTTATTTTTAATTATAAGTCAATTATGAATATTGTTCTGAAATTCGAACCAACCAATTTAGCCGAAAATCGGACTGTAGTATGGTCAGGAACTCAGAGTAGTTGCATAAGAAAACTAAAAGTCAAAAAA
Source organism: Jatropha curcas (assembly GCF_014843425.1). The sequence continues at coordinate 143,185 of NW_023591279.1, read as the reverse complement.
ACCAACTTGAACCGATAGCAACCCAAGGAAAACCAACTAAAAATCGATGAATCGGATCTGTTAAAATCAGTTCCATTCAAATTATGGATTTTCCTATAAAATATTCGCTAAAATTTGAGCCTCTTAAAAGTTATGCCCACTGATTTTTTAGTTTTTGGACCTATATGTTTTTAAATCCAAAGTCTTGATATATTAATTAAAATAATTAAATTACGTAACCACATGTGAAAAAGAATAATATATTTTATCATAATTAATTAACTTTTTTTGGTATTAAATTTAGTCATATCCTATTCTTTTTGTTTAAAATTATTTATTAATGGTTTATTCTTTTTGTAAAACCAAATTTGAAATTATTTTTTATTTGGTACCAGAGTTTTTTTAACCTATATTTTCAATTTTATTTAATAAATATGTTTTCAAATGTTACATATAAAATTACGGTTGAACTATATTGAGCTCGCTCGCCCTTTCGATTAACTGACCGGTTAGATTCTCGAAACTGATTATGAATGAGTTAGTTGATGTCTCATTGACTTAGATACAAAGGCAAATTAATATGTTTGTTCATAATCTGGCTAGAGCAGCTTATTCTTACCCTTGCTTTCATTATTGAGTTGCGGTTCCTCTTGTTTACAAGATAGCTTATTGCGTGATTAAATGACGAATAAAGTTTTTTTATTTTTTATTTTTTCACAATAAAAATAGTATTAAAATAGTAGTATTCTAGAAAAAGCGTAGTAATTAAATCTAACGTTTTAAGGTCAAATATATAATCTTTATATTTTATTATTTTAATATTATATCCTACTCAATTTTGAGAGAGATTTATTTCCTTCTAAAATTATAAATTTTAGTAACATCCACCTCTTTACACTAACAATAATAATTTTTAGAGTTATACTTTTTTTTTATACACAAATAATGATTTGTAATGTGATGAGCACAATTTAAAAAAAATAATTTTTATATTTTCAACTACTTAATAAATGTTTAATTGATGTTAAATTTGTATTATTAATTTTAAATTTATATTTATTTTGTACCATTTAAAAAGAAATTTTACCGGATTGTGTTATGTCGACCAAGCCAATTAAATTCTCATTGAATAAAAATAGTTATGCTAATATATTTAATTTAATTCATTCTAATAATTAATAATTCAATATTAGAAAAAAGGAGCAATAAAAGTATAAAAGATATATCTCTTAATATATAGCCCATTAAATTCTCAATTGAAATGAAAAAAGTAGTTATGCCTAATATATTTAATTTAAATTCATTCTTAATTAAATAATTCCATTATTAGATAAAAGGAGCAATAAAAGTATAAAAGATATACCTCTTAATCTATATAGTATATATATATATATATATTATATTATATAAATAATATATATAAATATATAAAAGATATCTTCTTTTTTTGAGCTGAAGCGAAATTATTTTTAAGTTTTAACAGATCAGATATTATATTGTAAACAGTTAAATTATATGATAGACAGTTATTTCTCAGGCAAGCCACAGTCTCCATCACATAGGTCGGCTGACCACTTGCGCTTTTATCTTCGCCTTCCTCCATTTCCCCTCTTGGGTCTTTCTCCGACCTTCTCGAGAGAGTCAGCAACTCCGGACTAAAATTACAGCGATCGGCGACATGGACTCGATTCTTCATCAGGAACTTCTCCATCTCCCTATCACACGTTTACGTGCCACTGCTACATCCCCCATCGTTTCCTTCGCTCAACAGCTCCCTTGCCTTCTCTCATCCCGCCCTGGCCGGAGACTCCTTCCTCTATCCGCCATTTCTCATCCTCGTCGGTCCTCAGCTATCGCCGCAAGTGGCGCCTTCGTGGCTAGTTCTGTACCGGTCTGTCACCTTATCCATTATATTCTCAATGTTATCTAATTAATCAATTAACTATCTATCTAATTAAATATACTCGAAGTTCAGAGTTGTTATTCTGTATAGTTTAGCATTTCAGTCTGGAGTTTTACCATTTAATTAGTTTACTAATTAATTGATTAAGTTAGTAGAGATTGGGAGGTTAGGATTTTCTAGTTGTTGTGGTATAAATATCGTCGACTCGAGTTAATTTTGTTAATCAGTAACGAGATATTTCTTTTTTCTTAGTTGATCTTTGGTTTATTGGAATAATATTTCAAGCTATCAGTAAAGACCGGATGACTCAGTATTGAACGCTATCTGCTTAAAGTTTGGTTCTCAAAATGTTTATCAAATGGGAAGAGGACTGAAGTAGCACATATGCATTTGGAATGTTCTTGAATGTATTCATCCCTGATTATGCAGCTTAATTCTAGTGCACATTGGTTGCTTTTTGATTTTGAATTATCTGCAGTGGAAATGCACGTGAAATGTTTTATATGTTATGGTGATTCATATTGGTTTCATGGTCAAGCATTGTACTTTTCTTTAGTTCTTAGTTCCTATAATAGATGAAATGTTATTGGTTCCCCTTGGGTGCTGGCCTGAGTGCTAGATTTTTGGGCTAAGTTCGGCATTGTGGTTGAGTCTTGGGTACAAAACTTGCTATTCATAAGAATAAAAAGGTATTGCTCATTGATGCACAGGATCAAGGCTTCTTGTTATTGTTATTATTCTTATACTCCCTTCTTAGTTTTATGTATTTCCCTATTTCATTTTCTGCTTATGATTGTCCCTGTCGATATGCAGCCCAAAAGTGGAGTGTATACAGTTGGGGATTTTATGACTAGGAAAGAAGATTTGCAAGTGGTAAAACCAACAACTACTGTGGATGAAGGTAGTTCTCAGATTTATATTTTATACTAGAGTGTAGCATAATGTTTTCTTCTGATGTGCCATCATTTATGCCAACAGCCTTGCAAACTCTCGTGGAACACAGAATTACTGGTTTCCCAGTGATTGATGATGACTGGAAACTGGTAAGTTTTCTTTCCCCTCTCCACCATTCCCTTTCCCCTTTTCAGTATGAGCATAGCCTGTTCTGTTAAATCTTCCTTCTCTCTGAGTTTTTTCCCCCCCTAATAAAAGAGAAATGTCTGATTTCTGGATTGTACATGGCTTCTCTGATTAGTTGCCGATGTTGATGCTAACCTTTGAATAAATGGACCCAAACAGCCTCTAATCAGCTTGGCATGATGCCCGATTTTGTTGGATTCATTGAAATTAATATGCATGTACAATTTTACAATGTTCCTAATTTTGTTGGTCCTTTTTTTGTTACATGAATTATCACACACTTTCATTTGGAGTAGTTCTAATATTCCTTTTGAGATGTTATTTTCAATGTCACCATCAACATATTTTCATCACTCCGTGAGCAGTGAGCTGGTTAATGCCTATAACTGTGGGAATGATTTGAAGGTTCTTTGCTACTGTAGGTTGGTCTTGTGTCAGATTATGACTTGTTGGCATTGGACTCTATATCAGGTAATTTAAAATCATTATGCTTTTTCAATCTAGCTATTCATGTTGTTTCAGAGGAGCCAATTCACTTTCTTTTTCTTGATTGTTGCAATGTTTTGGATTGAGACTACCTAAACAATAAGTTACTAAACCTAGATGCTTCAAGACAATGAAAACTATGTTGATAACATAAGCATGCATTCATTTGCTGATTTTTCATTTAGCCTGTATGATTCAATTTCTCTGCTGTGGATGTAAACTATTCGTTATATATGTTGGGGGCTCTGCATCAAAGATGTAATGGACAATGCTGGTACTTTCCTGATATGTCCAGATTTTATGTTGAACTTTGTTAAATACTCCAAATGTTAAACCATTCAGTACTCCATGAGCATGAGTGATGGATAGTTTTTCTCCTTGAAAATAGTTTACACTAGTCATTACTGTTCTTTAGCAGGACTGGACCCCCCTTGCCTGAGCAGTTCAACCAGGCACTTGTATATAGTCCTTTTGTTTTTATCGCGATATTGACCAGATCTTGGCCTATTCAAACTGTTCAAACTATTAACCTGTCAAACCCAATTAAAATGGAAATTAACATTGTTTTGGGTGAAAAAATTAAAACGGTCCTATTTTGCATAAATTAAAAATTTTTTGGCAATGATATGGCTAGTACCCTAGTTTAGAACATAAATTTAGGGGCGGATTTCCTATTTAGGGGGTTTTAACACTACAATGAAACAGAAATTGGTCATTTTTAGAACAACATGGTAACTAAATAGATAATCGTTCTGCAAGGTTTCTTGCCCATTGATGTTTTATCCCTTTCAACTAGGTGGCGGAAGAACTGATAACAGCATGTTTCCAGAGGTTGACAGCACTTGGAAAGTAAGTAACACTCTCTTTTTTAGACAGTTCTGCATAAAATTTACACATGGACACAGCACATGAATTTATTTTGCAGTAGATAATGTCTTTTGACATGTTTTTGATAAGGATAACTCTACCACAGATTCTCTGCAGCAAGAAGTGTCATATTCTCTCTCTCTCTCTCTCTCTCTCTCTCTCTTTTTTTTTTTTTTTTTTTTTTTTTTTTTTTTCGGTTCTTCGGCATAAAACTGTAAGCCACTGGGCAGCAGCCAAGCACCCTATGATCTGCTATTTCTGGGACCTCGCCAGTAGGATAATGTCTTTTGACAGTTTTTGATAAGATAACTGTCTACCACAGACCTTTCTCATGCGGTCAAAGAAAGTGTTTAAGTATTCTCTCTTCTCTCTCTTCTTCTCTCTCTCTACTCCCTTTATTTTTTTTTTTTTTTCTAGTTTTCTTTTGTTTTTCCTTCTTTTCTCATTGTTTCTTAGTGATAAAAATCGTGACCTGAGCTTAACAAATCATTTGTCAATAATAGACACGTGCTTCAATTTTTTATCAGTTGCGTTAGCTACCTCTCGTTCTTTGCTGTGCTTAGTTGTGTAACATTATTTTGTGTAGATGTCTATTAACCGTGCTCAACACGAATTCATGCCCTTTTTTTTTTTTTTTTCTGTCATTCTCCTTTGATCTTTTTCTCAAACTGCGTTTTAAAGATCGAACATCCCAGAACATCTCCTTCCTTACTCTTTCTATGGACGATGGATTTCTTTTTTCTCTTTTTCTATTTCTTTTTTTTTTTGGCACATAGAATCATTAACTCCGCTTTTTTTTTTTTTTTTTTTTTTTTTTTTTTTTTGTTTTCCTTCTTTCTCATTGTTTTCTTAGATAAAAACTGACCTGAGCTTAACAAATCAATTTGTCAAGAGTGCTTCAATTTTTTATCAGTTGGTTAGCTACATCCTTCTTTGCTGCCATTTAACATTATTTGTGTAGATGTCTATTCTCAACACCTTGATCCCTTTTTTTTTTTTTTTCTGGTCATTCCTTTGACTTTTCCAAATGGTTTTAAAGATGAATCAAACCATTCCTCCTTATCTTTCATGAAAGGATTTCTTTTTCTTTTTCTATTTCTTTTTTTTTTTTGGCACATAGAATCATCTTATAGAGGCTTTCTTTGTCTTGTCATTGTTTTCTAATACCACTTAGCTAAGTTTATTGGATTGGTTCGTAGGCATGCCCATCTGTGGGCAGTGTTGACTCAATTCCCAATATATACATTTCCTTCCCTCCTTCAACCGTCTCTTACTTTTGAGGGCAACTCATTCAAGGCCACTATACTGGCCAAATGAACTATTATCCTATATGACATCAAACTCCATACAGTTACTCTCTTGCAAGCCTTTGCTGCACCTTTGTAAAATCTACTTAAATTGCTGCATTTTTTGGCGAAAAGTTATTCATAGTATATGTATTGTAGTGTTAAAAAGGCCCTGAGTATGTATATTTTGTCAGTACACAGATGAAATCTAAATCTCACTAATTTAGAGTAATCGTGATTCTGGATCTGTGGCAATACTAGTTTTCAAGTGGCTTAAGCTATTTTGATGTAATCCATCAATGGTGATTGCAGACTTTTAACGAGGTACAGAAGTTGCTCAGTAAAACCAATGGGAAACTTGTTGGCGATTTAATGACACCAGCTCCTGTAGTAGTTCGTGAAACCACCAATCTAGAGGATGCTGCAAGGTTGTTTCATGCTTTTGCCTTTCCACTTCCTTGTTACTTGTCTTTTAATTTGTTTTCTCTACCTATTACCCTCGTTCAAAAAAGCTGTAGTCTGCGATAACTTCTGAAGTTTATCTGCCAAATCAGGTTATTGCTCGAAACAAAGTACCGCAGACTTCCAGTTGTAGATTCTGAAGGCAAACTGGTAAGGATGTAATGTACTTTTCTTTTGATTGCTTTTACCATACACAAGGAAAGGACTTTTAAGGAACTGTCCTCCCTATTCTTGAAGGTTGGAATTATAACAAGAGGAAATGTTGTAAGAGCTGCTCTTGAGATAAAGCGTTCCATTGAAGGGGATGTGTAACACCCGAATATTCTTCAATAGTCATTGTGGCAGGCTGAATCAAATTGTTTCCATGAGCTCGTAGGAGTTAAGCAAAGTGGAGGTTGGAGAAACTTGGCTTCATACAGTTCATTAGACCTCAATTTTGCTGTTCGTAGTATGGTATAGCTACAAGTAATTACCAGGATCAAAGGATTAGGGACCAATAATTCTTGTTGTTCCCTCCATTTCTACCACTACCAGTCCTTCCACTTTATTCAACCCTCAAAAAGGAAGAGACAAATAGTGGGAAAAGAAGAAAAAAAAAAAAAAAAAACTGAGAATAAGTGAGAGAAATAAATAAGAGAAACAAAACTTTAAGAATGTTTGATGTTATGCATTAGATAGAACGAACATTATACCATTGTAATTCAATTCATTTCATGGAGCACTATCGTTCTTCGGGTTAGTGAATGGAATGGCTATTCTGTGTTCACCTGTTATGGACTAGTTAGAGTTTTTATATCGTTTGTAGGCATGAATAGAAGCATTCATCTGGATCGCCATTCGATGATACAGTTCTCGTCTAATATTGTTGGTTGTTTAATTGGTAGTTCATTGTCGAATTTGTTTGTTGATTGTATTCTATGTGTGGCTACCTAATGTCAAGGACTTGTTTAACTTGTGACAGTAAATACAGAGTCACTCTGTATTTATCCGATCTCCATTATGGCAGTGTGCCAATTTTTGGAATCCAGATTTGTTCCTAAGATCTGAATATACAGATAAGCGTAGCGGTTGTGATCATCTCTTTTGAATGATGAAATAGGAAACCTGAACTTCATTTATGCTTCGCTTAAGAAAAGAAAAAAAAAAAAAAAAAAAAACTGAATGTAGAGGTTGCATTAGTAGAACGACATAACATGTAATCAATCTTATGAGCACGTGATTCTAGTAGAATGAAGGCTTTCGTTATGTATGGACTAGTGGTATTTGTAGGGCATGAAGAAGCATTCATGCCATACGTGCTACATTTTGTCTAATATTGTTGGTTGTTAAATTGGAGTCTGTGATTGTTTTGATTGTTCTATGGCTATGCAGATTGTTTAAGTGAACAGTAAAAAGAGCATTTAAAAATTATCATTCCTTATGCAGTGTGGCCATTTTGGAATCCAGTTGTCCTAAACTAAACAGTAGAGGTTGTGATCATCTCTTTGAATGATGAAATAGGAAACCCTGCAACTTCATTTATGCTCGCTAAAGTCTTGACATTTCAGCCATTTAGAGATAATTACAGATTGTAAACAAAACAAAACAAATATTTAGAAATAAAAATTATCCGCTAATCGTGGGGTGATGTTTGTCCTCCGCGATCTAAATCCAAAAAAGTAGCCTGCCTAGAGAAGGGCACCAAGTCAAAAGTGTAGGTAAATCTGAGCATGTATGTTTAGGACCCAAAGGTTATGGCTAATTTTTTAAAAGAGGAGCGGCGATTAGACAAATAAATATACAAAACAAATATTGATAAGGAAAATGAGAGAGGCAAAAAATAGGCAATAGAAGAGCCATTTTAAGTTGGCCCCATCATCATAATCATCCTGCACTAGTTGCCCAGTATGGCAATCACTCTCTTATGGTGCCCACAGCCAGACCCATATAAGCAACAACAGTAAACAACCAGAAAATACCTAACTTCCAATTCTTATCACTTTAGTAGTTATAACTTTAGTGGTTAGCATGGCAATTTGCACCAACTGCTGCACTTGTAGGCCATCCTCTGTTCCCCTCACTGCCTTTTTTACTTGTACAAAATAGAGGCACCCTCAACAAAACTGCCACACAAAACAACTGCCTCTTTCTCCTGTATCCATTTCATTTCCCATTACCCAGAATTTTGAATTCCAATTTCAAAATTCAAGAATCTAAATTAAATATTTGAAACAAAGCTAAATAAATCATCACCAACTAATATACATTTATCAATTTTACAAGGGCAAAATTTTTCTTACCAAAAGAAAAAAAAAAAAAAAGAAAATAAAATGTAAATAGGATAAACATAAACTTATACTACTAAGATATGATTAATCCACATATTTTAATTAATTAGGCCTCATCATTTCATCAGCCATAATCTTATCATACCTCCCAGTCGCATGTTAGCGGCTATCATGATTATAGCCACTACTAGTCCACAAGGAGGAGGAGAAGAAGAAAAAGAAAATAACATGAAGGGGAGAGACTTGTTTGTTTCCTTTCCTCCTAATTCCTTTCCCAGTCAGCATCCGAGTCTTCCGGGTCGGGCATCTTATTCAAGTCGACCCGTTCCACAAACGACTTGAATTCTGAACTATCCACCACAGATTTGTGGTTGCTGCTGCTATTGTTATTAGTACTATTACTACTGCTACTGCTACTTCGATGGTGCTCGTGGTGGTGGCTATGGTGGTGATGGCTATGGTGGTGATTGTGGTGGTGATTTAAAGCAGCGTCGACTCTAGCTCCAACCTCGGTCGCTTTTTTCCTTATTGAGGCGGCCGACATGTCTCCGCAACTTCCGCCGATATTTTCTCCCGCCAAATATTCAGGAAAATTAAGCCTCGCCGACGGTCCTCTCAAATAGAAAACCGCAGTGTCATAGGCCCTAGCCGCCGCCACAGGAGTCGAATAGGAGCCGAGCCAAATCCTTGACCGCTTATTAGGTTCTCTTATCTCAGCCACCCATTTCCCCCACTTCCTCATCCTTATCCCTTTGTACGTCCTCTCTCCTTCCACTCCTCCGCCGCCTCCTCCTCCTCCGCCTCGCTTCCTCGCGGCCATCGCCTTTTCCACTCCATTTTCCATCGCTACTCTTCGAAAAAAAAAAAAAAGAAGAAAAACACTAATCTCCTGAGATTCCACGCGCCCTTTTCCCCTTTCCAAAAGGAGGATAAAAAAAAAAAAAAGAAAGAAAAGTAGCGATGATTATCGAAACCCAACTTGGAAATCAGCGAGCTCTCATGGTGGAAGGAAAGATTCGAGAAATGGGTTTCATGGCTATAGCTATAGCAGCTGGGTATGAAGAGGGGCAGGGGGTGTCATCTGGTTAAGCTTACACGTTTGATGGTGATTTTTGTTTTTGTATTCTTTTATGAAAAAAACAAAAAAAAAAAAAAAATATTTGTTATGTTATTCTTTTATGAAAACATAAACATAAAAAAAAAAAAAACTAAGTAGAGACGTATCTCAAAAACAGAGGAAATATCAAATTCAACCGACACAGAATCTTATGTAGCGGATCAGGCCAATCTGTTTAAAATGATCCATGTGTGGTAATGTCACGTCGCAGTGTGACAGGGTGTGTGTTTGATGATATGTACCTGGCAATATGGTTAATGGCACGAGAGAAATAGCGACAGAGTTCGGCTTTTCATTATCAACCCAAAAAAAAAAAAAAAAAAAAAAAATAGAGACGATTAAAAAACAGAAAATCCAAATTCACCGACACAAATCTTTGTGGAAATTGTTTAAAAGAATGGGAGTGTGAGTGTGAAGGGTGTGTTTATGTTGTTACCTTATATGTTATGGGCGAGAAAGGCAGAGATGCTTTTCCTCTTGGCATATGGAGACCTTGTTTGGGAGCAGAAATTAAAAAGAAAAGAGGACGAAAATTTAAGAAAGTGGGTTATTTAATAATGGTGGAAAATATTAAATTAGTATTACTATTTTACTATTACAAAAGGAAATATGTATTATTTTGCTAGGTGGAGGTTGTGGTGGTGGGAGTGGTGGTGATGGGTGGTGGTGTCCTATGTGGGCAAGCGAGGTGGTGGAATTCAAATGTTTTGAATAAATAATCCTCATTTGTCAGAAGGAAGATAGATGGATGGATAAACAATGGAGGATTCTATTTAATTATATTGAGTTTTTCTTTTTCATATTGTGTTTCAATTAGAAAATTAATAGTTTAAATAAAATAATAAAATTCAAATTTGGTGATTTAAAATATTTAGGAATATTAAAAAATATGGCGGTTTTATAGTTAATGCATAAATTGAAAAGAATATATTAATCATAACTTCATCCATCATGATGAATAAATAATTTGGATAAATTACACAGTACCATTTTATAATATGATGCATGTAGTTGTTTCACTAATTTTGAAAATTTTAGTTAAAAACTCTTACGATTGAAAGAATTTAAGTTCGAGATCTCATACTTTTCATTATTAGTAAAAAGAGAGAATTGATCGGATCACACTTAATTAGCTTTTATCAATTTGAATAAGCCGAATATAAATATTTTATACTAATTGATCTTTTTTATTTTTAGAAAAATTATATTTAATATATAATGGGTAAGGATAGCATAGCAGGGGATTTGGATCTTTTCATATTTATATGAATAATTTATGAAATTTCTAAAGAAGCAAAAAAAATGAGTAGGTCGGTGGTCGGTGGATAGATACCGTTAGGAATTGACTTTCCCTCCACGCAATAACGATTTATGTGGATAGACATTCTGGTCCTTCCAAAATTTCATCAATCTACTAGAAATTTCGGATAGTTTTGGAACTTTGCATTTATAAATGGCCCCATCAAGCCAACGCGCAGTGTGTACAATTTATTTGCAGTAGGGGCCGGCTTAATTTTATTGGACGTACATTATCCTTTTTAGGCAGATATTTATTTTATTTATTTATTAATGTTTATTTATTATTAATATGAGGTGCTATATATGTACCAAAAATATATATACATATATATACGAGGTGCTATATTTGAAGAAATAAAAATTTTCACCCTTATAGACTCAATTAAGTCAACGGCCATTTAAAAATTAATCATGACCGATTTAACAAGAATTTAAATGATTTTCGTCATAAATAAAATAACAAATTATAAAATGAGTTAAAATGAATTATGTAATAGGTTCACTCACTAATTTATTTATAATCTATTTTAATTAAATATGTCATGTATAACCTAATAAATTATTATAATATCGCCTTTAAAAAAAATTATAATATTAATAAATTGAATTTTTAATTTAAATATCAATTTTAATCGAATTGAAATAATAAAAATATAAATTTAATTTAACTTGAAATAATAAAAATTTATAGTATTTATTTTTAAGGGTGTTTTTTTTTTTAAGCAAAGGAAAATACATTAACTTGAATCATCATACAATATTATATTAAGTCTACTGGATTTGACTTATGAAGGGGATGGTAACAGTAAACATGAAAAATATAACATTTAAAAGTTTTAATTTAATTCGTGAGATTTGAAAATGAGATTGAAAAAAGGTAAAATGGATGTTCAAATTTTGTTTTAAAAGAAAAAAAGTCCATTTTAATTTTATTTTTTAATAATTAAATTAAAATTTCTATTTTTTAACAATTGTGACACATATTTCATTGAAAAGGATTAAAATTTACTCTTCAAAAATACACATACCATTTTTTCAATATAAATTCAAGTTTCTCAAATTCAAAAATACTAAAAAGATGAATTATTTATGTTAATTCTCTTTTAAAAAATGCATGCAATTTTCAATTAAAACAATTTTCAATTTTCAATTTATTAATTAAACATTAATTAAATATTTATGACCCCATCATCCCCTTAGAATCAGCCGAAAGAAAAATTATAACTGAAGTTTATGAAATAAAAAAAAAAAAAATGCTTGTGTTGACTGCTATTATTTCATGTATGATTCAGCAATTATATATCAGTGGATGTAAGTGTAACAGCTATATATATATATATATATATATAATTATATTCAGCATTAATATATCAGTGGATGTAAGTGTAAACAGCTTATAGGTATATAATATATATATATAATATTATATCTTCAGTATATATATATAATTAGTTATTAATTAAAGATAATTTTTTAGGCTCAACAAAGAGAACACCCAGTGTTAAAGAACACATATATATATATATATATATATATAATTATTCAAGTATATATATATAATTATTATTAATTAAAGATAATTTTAGCTAACAAGAGAACACCCGTGTAAAGAAAAATTTATTTTCAGCCCATAAATTAACTCGATAATATTTTTAATTTTAAGTAAAGAAATGTTAATAAATGAATTTAAAAATTTTGTAAAACAACTATGCAAGATACAAAAGGGCTGATATTTCTAAGTTAGCTTTTGTCTACACATCGTTATAAATAGAACCCATTTTGTAATTGTAATTTCCCATTGGAGAAGAGAATCATAAAGAACAATACAAGAAAAGAAAAGCAAGCTAAAGTGTGCCTTTTTTTTGAAAAAACAAAATAATTTTTTGGTATATGTTTTAAAGGTTTCTTTATTTTTTTTTTATTTATTTTTCTGTTTTGGGTTCATTAGATTGAAGGTCAAGTGACCTTTAGCTGTAAACTAGTTGGCAAATACAAATGGTTCCAAATGTTTAACAACACTTATCAAAAAACAAAAAGGGACCACTATTCAATATATACAAACAGAGTCTAATTTTATTTGGAAGCAAATCTTAAAATTATTGTGTATCAATGATTTAATTAATTAATTATTTATTAGTTTGGTAGAGAGAAAATTCTTAAAAGGGAAAGAGCCATCAAAACTTAAAATAATTCATAGTTTTTTTATATCATAAATATTTTTTTTCATTACTGAATTATTAGTTTAATGGCATGCATATACAAATGATTTATACATTCTTTAAAACCTTTTATTATTTGTTATCTAGTTGTTTGCAACAAGTTGAAAGATCAGTTTATGTATAAGGTATATATATTTAAATTAAAATTTCTTTTGATGTGACCTGAAATTAAAATATTTTTTGGTTAATGTTTCAATTGGCCATTTCTAATTTCAATTAACTTTATTAAACTGTAATAAAATGAGAAATACTGAAACAACAAATCAACTGAAACTTTTAATCATGTGTTACATCAAGTATGGAAATATTTGATTCTTCCACCAAACCTCCACCTTTTGAATAATGAATATATATAAGACATGCACACACTACTCAGTAAAAAAAGAAAAAAAGAAAAAGCGAATTTGACTTTGTAAAAAACAAAAACCAACACGACCATGATTATGAATATGTATTTTCACAAAAAAAAAAAAAAAGAAAAGAAAAGAAAAGGCTAGCAATTTCAAGTTGATTTCCTATTTTCCATTTTTATAATTTGTAATTATCTTATTTATAAGTCTGTGAAATAATTAGTAATGAGATGTGGACTGTTTAAATTGCAATAGTGGTGACAGATTATAAATGTTTTATTATAAAAAAATGAAGTAAATGGGTATTGTAGGTGAGGATGATGGGTGATATTGATATGGCACAATGCCTATTCATAGTAACGATAATAGAAAATCAACAATAATATTTGAATTAGAGAGTAAGAGATAGTCTTCTGAATACAACAATTTATAGAGATAATAAGCTATAAAATGATAAAGCTTTCATTTTCTCTTTAGTCTTTTAACCCTACTTTTTAGTTTGGAGAAAACAATGTTTATAGCCTATACTTCCTACAGATATGTCTTTTTTATTTTTATTTTTGTTCTTTTTGGTCTGTCTCTATATTTGGAGTTTTCTGTTTTTTCTTTGCGAGGGTTGTCCATTTTTTTGCTGGCCATTACTTAAACCTTGATTTGCAAGTGTAGATCTTTGATCAATAGAGTCTAATAGTGCGATATATTTCTCCATTAATGTTATTGATGCATAGTGACAGAAACTCATTTGTGTTCATCATATATTACAATTCTTAAAACAATAAGCCAATTATAGAAGATTCAAATGAGTTATTATTTTGACATCCAACTCAATTAACAGACTAGGTGCTACTATAAAGACTTAATATTTTTTATCAAGAACAACTCAAAGCAAGAAGATTTAATATCATATTTTTTAATTCTAATCTGATTATTCAGAAGAATATGAATTCTTTTATTTTGTAAAAGATCAGCGAACTTTATTAGTTACTAACAGTAATTTATATCTAGTCTCTTCGAATAAAAAAAAATAAACTTACCGAGCGAGAATCTCAAATTTTAAATGTATAATCAATAATATTAACTTAGCGTAACATATTTTGAAATGATAGGATAACCTCCATTGTTTTATTAATACCTAGTCTATCACATATATATTCTTTGTTTTTAATTTGTTTGGTTAATTGTTGTGACTAAGGAGAAGAAGTCAAAAAGATTTGTTAGGGGGAAGCCCTTGGTATCAACGCCTCTAAACAAGCATATCTTCCATATATTTTCTTGAATAAGATGTTTACTTACGCCGCCCGTCCAATGAGAGCTAAAAAAAACAAAAGTCAAGATTTAGGTGGAGACCAAGAACTAAGAATTAAAAAAAAAAAAAAAGAAAAAAAGAAAAAAACCAGTACACAGGCTTATTATTTGTGATTGCCTTTTACTAGGTTTGCGAGCACATTTATAGAAAAAAAATGATTTGACTATTGCATGGACAGAATTAGAATACAAAGAGGAAGAACAACTCAAAAGTCATACAATGAACTAGGAATTTCTACTGAGCTAAATTTCCATGGGCAAGTTCAATGACACTAATGGGTCAAATCCCACAATTGATATTTCACATAATTAAATTTTTTTTTTTTTTTTTTTTTTGATTAGGCAAACCTAAGGTCACAAATTTCCAACTTTCTCTTTGTTTTTTTTTTTATCAAGAAAAATTGAGGCAAACAACAAGAAGATTCAAGATAAAAACCCAGATTTAGAATTATTAAAAATTTTTTTTAAGTAATACTAAGGAATTCAAGAAACAGAAAACTCAAAACCCTTCGAAATCTAATTCTTTTATATTGTATATATTCCTATTTTAAAAATGATTTAAAAGTATGAGGCATTGTTCATCACAAAATTCACGACAATACAAAACTCTCCATACATCCATACAATAAATAACATAGAATAAAGAAAAAGTGCGCGAGTTCCCGCTATTTTGAGTAACATATGCCTGATTATTTAATTTAGAATGAGTGAAAATCATTTTATGAATAATCATGTCATTTCACTCAATCACGATGAAAATTTCTACATTAGATTCTACGTTTTACTACTTACTGTACAGCATAGTTCTGGTAAATACTCACCGCTATTTACATACCAGAGTTCCCCAACTGTATAAATTAATCATTTCATTCACTATCGTTTATTGTGTTATAGATTAACGGTCGGGTTTGTTGGTTGTTTAGTTACTTTTATCAAAATACCGTTCTTTGAGATTTTTCAGCCCCTACCGATACGTAATTAATTTCTAATAAACGATATCTCTGTCTAAGAACATTTCAAACCTAAATAAATTCACTAAAACAAGCTGAAATTTCCATCTCTGAAGTTTTTTGTTTAGATGATTTTAAACAGACCTCAATTGGTTATTACTTTTTTTGTTTAAAAAAAGGAACAGAAATTTGATAGGCATATTGTAACTAAATTACTCTTTTCATTGCCTTTTACCCACTTACATTAGGGAAGAACATGATCTAAAGCATATGAGTTATATGAACTCGGCGGATAAGAACATACCGTTACTTGGTGGAGGTTTTATTCGCTGCTCTGTTCACCTTGGGCAAGGTTCAAATTCAATGCTTCTTTAATCTGTTTTTTGTTTCCGTCAAAACTCCTCGACAATTCAAATTTCTTCAAATTGGGGCAAGGAAGGCTCATCATTTGGCACTCAAAGACAAACCGCTGCATTTCAGCTCCAGTCATTGCCTTACATCTCCAATCATCTCCCTCATGTTGTTAGTATAATTTCTATCATGACCAGAACTGTAAGAAAAGCAAATATGTAGGAAGAATACAATAGCACTTTCCATAGCATAAGGTGTTTACAGCCAGGGAACAAGAATTTTGCAGAGAAACCCACTCTTTGATTTTTATAAATGAAAAATTCAGAATTTATATGTTTGTCTAAACGCTACACTCTCAAACATAATTGAACATTGTACAATAATACTACAACTGTGCTCCAACTGTGCTGAAGGAAGAAACCGGCTTCACACTTGTGCCATGTGATTATTCTCTTTGGGCTTCCTCCGCATTCCATCCGGTGATTTTGCCAATATTCTATATTTTTCAATTAAAGTAGAACCAACTAGAAAGAATTTCGGGCTAAAAACAGGGATAAAAAAAACATTAATGAGTTTTTCAAAAGATACTCTAATGCGCATGCCACATCAACCAGCTGGTGAAGAACTAGAGAATTGTGGGGCCTTGCAGATGATTTTAAGTGTCCAGTTGAACAAGAAGTTATCCTGCATAAAGATAAGCAGCACTTTCACATGAGCGAAAAGTAATCGAACACTTAAATATGTAAAAGCAAACTTCCCAATTGTCTTACTCCAATCACTTAACTGTTTTATGTTTCAATAGCCTTATACATTTAAATAATACATTTTTCAATTCAAAAATTAGAAGTTAAATTGCCTAAACCAAACACCCTCTAGGTCTAGGGGGAAAGCGCGGTGGGATGCCTGAGAGAGTGGATGTGCACAAAAGAAGCAAAGGTGAAAAAGTGGCAGTAGAACTTAACCAAAAAACTCAAGTACCTGGAAAATCAACAACTCAACTGGAGCCCCATAAGTCTCTGCAATTCTTCCCCACGTTTCAAAAACCCAGGGCATCTGACGTAAAATGACAAAAAGCAAAAAATGCAATCAACAGAATATTGCAACAACGCTAAAATACATCTTAAACACCTAAATACTGCTCCTTTTACCTTGGAAAAATACCTTGAATTAGTTCTTGCTCATACAATTGGCCCCAAATCTAGCCACAAAAAATGTTTGGACATGGGGGTGCCTTGAAGAATTACTCTGGGCAAAAGTGTTAAGAACTTGATTTATCAGAATTTGTCCATATTCGGATCTGGAGAGATATAAATAGCTTCAAACTGTTTTGCAATAATTGTTGCAATAAATTGGCAAAGGCGCAGTCCCACCACCAGATAGAAATTCCAAGCATCATGAATAAGCTTAAAACAAAAAGTGAGTGTCCCACAATGTATGTCAAACTTTTGCAATAATTGTGCAATAATTGCAAAGGCGCAGTCCACCACCAGATAGAAATTCCAAGCATCATGCAATAAGTTAAAACAAAATGAGTGTCCCACATGTATGAATAGATGAGCGCCTATCAAATTTATCCAAGACATGATAAATATATGAAAACTCTCTAAAATAAGTGCAAAACAAAATAGGCTTAGGCATATACTTCATGTCAAATAAAGAACTTGCAACTATGATATAACTTTAGGACTTTGATTATTCACAAATTGATTACTAAGGTATGCCTTAATAATGCTTTGGAAAAAGAATATCAGGCTAATTCAGCAGCTTCTCATCCAAAGGATTACAAAGGTAAAATTTGATCCTTCAGAATTCCAAAACATTGAGAAACAAGGCAAGGGGAATTTTTCAAACAAAAAAAAAATAGAATTGTTCAAATAGTAAGTAAGAATCTATGTATAACATTTGTAGTAACTCATTAGAAGCAAAAACAAGGTTAGCAACTAGAGCACATGTAAAAATGGAAAATAGTGGAAGCAGTCTTACTGAATTTGCCCCTGTTGGCTCACTTGCAGCTCGGCTATCAAAGATCCCATGACTGCATGATTGAAGAAACAAAACAGTAACTACAAAAGCTTAAAAAGATAAAAGAAGGCTATAAAAGAGGCCAATACCATACTCCCACTAAAGGAAACAGCATTAACTGTTTTTACAAAGCCCTTGACCTTTCAGCCAGAAGTAATCAATACAAGTGAAAAAATGTGCCAATTGAGCTAGAAATAATCACTTCAAAATGAAGGTGTGCTCAAGTAGTGCAGGACCTTTGTGGAGATGTATAACCAATCATGTTGTAAGCAGAATTACTCATTCCAGGCAAGTGAACGCTGCCAAAACCTGCTAGTGCCCAAGCGTGCAAAACGTGCAATGTGAGCCTTCAGAAGAATGTGTCCTCCATGTGATTTAAGTAATTCATGTGTATTCCAAGATAATATAATTAACACACAACTAATATGAGTGGTGCAGAAATAATAATTGATGCGGCCCAAAAAAATAAATAGAAAGAAAGAAAGTTCCCATGGGGAACATCCATACAATCCCCGTAATTTTAGCAGTTATCTTACCGGAATCAAGACTGCCCCCTGGTGTTGCTGGAGAAGCTTTAACTCTCTTATCCAAACCAGACCATTCATCATCTAATAAGCAAAACCGGCAAGTAGATAGATGCAATTTCAAACAAGTTAAAATTAATAATAGAAGTACCAGAGAAATTAAAATCATGACAATAAGAAAGCAATAAACCTGATCTTGAGCGCTTAGATCTGGAATTAGATTTTGCAAGATCAATATATAGGGTTGACCCTTTCTCAAGGTCAAAAACCATCCCCTGCAATCAAGGTTCGGAACCAGGAGAAATCAGTATAGACTGTCGCATCAGATGCTCCGCATTAATACAGTTTATGTGCTTATCTGTTAGACCAGTTTTTACAAACTAGGTCACAGCTAGCAGACAAAATGAAGAATGAAAAAGAATACAGTTAACTAAGTAACATTTTACAAGAAAAATTAACCTTTGGAGTGCCTTGCCATACATATGAAAATTTCCCAATTTCTGATTCAATGTACCAGCCAATATTTGCTCAGGTTTTCAATGCATGACATACGTGCCTTACATATATAACAAATATAAATTGCATCTGAAAAGAACTCTTCAAACATATTTTCAGGAACAATCATGGGAAGCAGTTCTTACATTCAGAGCGTGCATAGCTGCAACAGCGGATGGCTGATCTATGAATGTAGCGAAGGCGAATGGCTGCCACAAAGCCAAAACCATGTCACAGTACAGAAAATCAACAGATAAAACAAATATGAGAGGTTCAATTCACTTATTTGAAGGTAAATTTTTCGAGCCCATAAAGAAATATGAGATCAGTATCAAATTCAATGATTGAACATTAGACATCCACGCTCTGCTATGAAATTGGGCAAGGAATGAAATTCTTTGAATAGCATTCCATTTTTTCATTTGGTTCACAAGACATATGATTTTTTTTTTTTTTTGATATTTTTCATTTGAATAACTTTAATTTATATTGAAATGATAAATATATATTTTTTAAGTATAATCCTTAACCTAACCAACCATGTCAGGAGCCTAATTGCAAGACAAGATATGGGACTTGTCTTGGATCACATTGGAAGTATGGGATTTCAATATGGGGTTTATATGAACTTGGGTTCTCCAACCTCAATGGCTAGCTTTTTAGGTGTGGTTCAATAATTTTATTAGCTATCAAAAAAATAATATAGGACCCTTAAACTTAGTCATTCAGTTTCATTCCCATTCCTATTACCAGGGAAACCAAACAGGCACTTGAAATTCTATGGATTACTGGAAATAATGAACTTCTATATCATATCACCCCATGCCAAAACAGCACAAGCACACAAGGTACATCTGTTTTTTAGCAGGACTAGAGTTTTGATCAATGCTAAACCAACACATTTACATATAACCAGATATTGAAATGCTTCTACAAAAGGATGCCAATGACCCATTTCATTATTCTAATTAGGAAGATCGACAAGCAAATATGCAATTGGAAACTCTGGCTTTATTTTTGTTTAGACTAGAGCATATAAGCTAATTAACGATCTTACTCATGCTAACCAAAGGTAGCCAATGATTAAAGCATAGTCATCCATTGTCAATTCCAAACCTAAATTCGAAAAGACCATTTCATACGTAAACAATATACAAGAAAGAAGAGTACCTGCGACGTCTGCGTGGGGCTACGGAGATGAGAGGATTCATAACCGGGGAACTCACGGAAGAGATTGTAGATTTCGCGAGGCTTGACGTCATCCGGTAGACCAGCCACGAAAAGCGTACGGACAGGGTCGTGTGGCGCGTGCGGAGCATAGGAGGGAGGGTATGAGGTAAAAGGCGGCGGTGGCTGTGCCTGAGGGATATATGGCGGTGGCGGCGGTGGAAGAACCACAGGAGGAGCAGCCGGTGGTGGAGGATGTTGGTAGTAGGTCGGATAGTGACCCGGAGGTGGTGGCGGTGGCGGTGGGGGTGGCGGCGGGTAATATGCAGCGGCCATGCTTTCGTCCATTGGAACTAGACCGTAGTAGAGCCCTAATATTCGGGTTTCTCTTTTCTACATTTTTAGTCGTAAGATTGGGCCGTGGAAGTGGTAGGCCCATTTCATGGTCTTCACACCTCTTTCCATTGGCCAACCCCTTAACCTGACTTTTTAAATTTTACTTGTCCCAATGAAAGAAAAAAAAGAAAAAGAAAAATTACTCCTTCCCTCTTGAAATTATGGCAGAACAACACACAAATCAATGTCAATTGTTATAAAAATATATTAATTTTAATTTTTTTCCTTTTTTTTATTAAAGTAGATAAATAGACAATTAGTTTGAGTTATTCTAATATAATATATCTTATGATAAAAAGAGTAATAACAATGACAATGAAAACATTATTAAAAAAAAAGGAAAACTTATCTGTATTAGCTTTATTATTGTTTAATATAATATATTTAAAATTTTATTAATAGCTTCAATATCAATAATAAAGGGAGGACAAAACTCCTTTTCTTGAAGGCGACTATTATAACTAGAATAGGTGATGACTGATCCAATAAGATATTAGCTTTGCTATTAGATAAAATAACAAAAAAATAATAATAACAAGATGGCAATATAGTCGATAAATATTTAAAAATATTATTATTATTATTATTATTATTGTTATTTAACCAATTTAATATCTTGAAGCCAAGCCAGGACTCTGAAGGAAAATCAGAAACATTTCAATCGCATCTCAAATTATGCAAATTTATTGCTATTGCTACTACATTTTCTTTCTTTTTGGTACAATAATATTGACGAGTCCTTCAACCCACCACCACCTTTCAGGGATTATCACAAAAAACTTTGGCATCATAATGTTTATTATGCCTACGGTTTCATTTGTTCTAAAAAAATAAAATTATATTAAGAGCATTCACAAAATTAGTCCACGAAAAATATTTAAAAAAAAAACAAATTATTATTAGAACTCGTGCTTGGATCAAGAAAAATTATTCACATGCCACTTCTCAAAATTTTTTTTTCCCATGTGAATGGAAAGGAACAGCAGACTTGACATTCATGAATTGGAAGAAAATCAGGCCCACATTATTAAACCACTATCGAAGGACAAACAAGGTTATATGTAATTTAAATTGTCAGCAATAGAAATCTTGGATTTTTCTCATATACTACTAGCTGCTCATCCAACATTGATTTGTTGGACCACCGAAATTGGAATATACACAGACGACAAGAGGAGAGGCACAGCATTAAGAAAACTGTACTGCACAAGCTAGCTCCAACTCCAACCAACTTCTAATTCCATGGATGAGCCCAATGCAAACTCACAGATTATCAATTTAATATAATATCCAATCACAAAAGGAACTGCAACAGTTCTATGTTAGATTTTTAACCAATATAAGTTATAATCACGAATGAGTAACACTGGCTGACTGGTATACTATAACAATATCAACAAAAGTTAAACTGTAGAGCTGAAATGCCAGTTCAACCATGCAGTCAGTCACACATAAAGGCCACTCAAAATTACCAAGTGCAAATAATTTCAGAGAAAGCTAGTTTAATAGTACACAGTTGCACAGGCAACCCAACAGCTACCAAGAACCAGCAGTTCCTAGAGATGGTAGTTTTCACATTACACAAGAGGAGGGTATTGCTTAGCTTGCTGTCGCACCCTTTTCTTGTACTCTGCACCATCCTGCATTTAACCAAGTTCATGTCCATTAGAAAAATGAAAATAATAACGCAGCAGCAAAATAAATCTATCCTAAGTCCCATCTTCGAACAACCAACTTTCTTAAACAAAACTCAAGGAGAAAGATCGGCCTCTCTCCATAATGTATTCCAAGTATTCATATGCATATAATGTTATGAAGCTGTAGGTTTTTCAACATCTAAATACCAAACAGAAAACAAAAGAAGTGATATTTGCTATCCAGATTATAACCGACAAGGATGAAGGTTATTTTGACAGTGTTTAGAATGAAGGAATTCCTGCAAAGGAACTTCGACAAATGTATGTTTGTTTGCTCATACTACATCAGTACAGTTACAAAACCACTGCCATTTTCAAACTAAGAACTGCATTGTTGATATTCAAGTCTTTAGCTTATAAGAAAATAATGACCCCCACCCCTGGGAAAAGGGGGACTGCAAAAAGAACAGAATGAGATGAATGGAGCCTAAACTGCACACTGGCCCTTCCAAAAATTACTCAATTTACATAGAGGTCCACATACCTGAATGAAGAGATGATAACCTTCAGTTTGTGCAGGGTCAGCTGGATTTGGCTGGTCCAGCAGGTCTTGGATACCCACAAGAATTTGCTTCACTGTGATGGCTGGTCTCCACCCCTACAAAAACCACAAGCATACTGATCATCCGGGCAACAAAGAAACCCTACAATAGCATTCAGAAAAATTTCCTTAAAACCAACATGTGATAGAATACTCACACTATCCTCATTAAGGATTGAGAGACAAACAGTTCCAGATGGGTAGACATTAGGATGGAAGAACCCCTGAGGGAATTTACACTTTGGCGGCTTGCTAGGATAATCTTCACTAAAGTGGAGTGTAAGTGGAAAGTAACCACCCTCCCAATCAGTCTACAATATGATAAAAGTTGGTTAATCCATCCAATTTGATAAAAAATATATAATATATTGCAGATAAAGATACACCCAATTTTTTTTATCCTCATAATACCCATTTACTAATTACATTATACCTCTAAGAAGAAATCATCAAACTACCATGCGATACAAACTAAACATGCCGTGAAGTCTAATGACTCATTAGAAATGTACCTGGAAGAAAGAAAGAGGGAAGGAATACAATGGCTAGTCCAACGCAGTACATTACCTTTATAATGTCAGGAGTTGAGAAGACTAAACAAAATATAAAATAAAGAGAAAGAGAGATGGATGAGAGAGAGACAATGAACTAGAGAGAGAGAGAGGGAGAGAGACAGAAGTACAAAATAAAATCATGATAAAGACTATTTTACTAAGTCAAACTTCTCCTAAACCTAAAATTTATGGCCAAAGAGTAAAATGAGTACCGAATCAGTGAGTACAGTGCCAAGAGGTATAACCTCTGTTAGTTATTATTGTTGTGATTTTAGGTTAGGCAAAATGACAAATACAACTTCTTGTCTTTGCAAAAATTGACGAGTTGTACTGTATCAGAGACACAATAATACCAAAATAAGCCAGCAATGAAATAGAGAGGGGGAATATTAAAGAAGAGATTCAATAAACCTATCACACAATGCTGATGACTCAGAAAGCACTACTGAATTTTCAGCAAATATCTGATTTTACAACTTTTGGAGACATCCATTTTTCTAAGAGAAATAGAGGAACAATTACCACCCAAAATGTATGATGTGAGAAAAACTGAAAGTTGTAGCCATTATCCATGGCACTACCATCAAAGTAAATCCATGTAACCGTGAAAGGCAGAAGCAACATGATGAAAATCTAATTTAACCACTCCCACATCCACCACTGTCCCCAAATACAAATAGAGACACATCTCACTACCAAGATAAAAAAATTTCAAAGAACCCAATTTAATTGTTAATAAAGTGGAAAATTAAGAAAGAGAGAGAGAGAGAGAGAGAGAAAGGGGAAGCAACAGTAATACATTTTAAAAATTAAGTTAAATTTGAGAAAATAATATTTCAAATTGAAGGGAGGAAAATTGTATACTCAAGACATGCAAGAGAAGGCGGGAACCCTAAGTTGACAATAATGGAGGAAATGAAGCATATAACTAATGCTGGCTACATTGGAATTAAAGCTGAATTGACTTGAGTTGGGCATGGTACACTTAATATGACAACAGAGAACAAATTATTACTTGGAATGCCCAAATTAACCAATAAAAAAATCGAAGGAGAATATTAACCAACAATATTAGGAAAGAAATCAATTATCAAGGAACAAATTCCTTCGACTTTTGCTCCAAGTATAGAGACATTCTAAAGTAGGCATTTAACCTCAAAAGAAGTTCACACGTGATTGAAGTGCAGAACTTTATAAAATTAAACTGATATCCACCCATATTAACTAAAATGAGAACGTGAGGGGTATAATTGTTCTACTTCTTGAGTTAAATACTCAAAAAACAACAAAAACCCACTGTAATATTTGATTATAGTGACGAAAGACTAAAAATAATAATAGTTATAATATTCAACAGTTATCAGCACTATCAAGCAACTGACAAAATTGCAGTAATATCATCCAGTTCCATTTATTTACGCCCTTAAACAGATTAATCATATCCTATGACGTTATCTCACCCACCAAAGTCAAACAAAACACTCAAACTAAGGGAGCTCACATTAACAATCAAATTGATCATCTCATCAATCAAAACACACAGGTAAAATTGGAGTACAATTTAGAACAAAGATTTAGACGCAAGTCTTACACCAGCTTTTCCAGGGATAGTGCAATGCCACACCATCAAATTCACCGTCCCATCTGGAAGAGTCTCCGGCTTCGCCACAAAACCCTAAACCAACCAAAATTAGAAATCGAAAACAAAATAAAAATTAGCAACCACTATCAAAAAAGGAAAAGAAGGGAGAAAACACCTCCCAAGACAAAAACATAAATAGGATGAAACGACAGAAAAGGGTTAAGAAAAGGAAAAGCCCGAAACATCTGAAGGTTTGTACAAACATGGGGATGGTTTTTGCGCCAAGCCTTTCTCTCCTCGGCAAGACGACCACGCGCAACCCCTCCAGACATTGCTCTATCTGTATTGTTCTCTCTGCAATTTTTACGGTGCTTCTTCTCCCTATAAATTTCTCGTGCTCTTCAACGACGCTTGGGTTTTTTTATAAAGTAGCAGAGAAGAAAAGAGAATGAAATTGCAGTCATCGACTACTGCGCTTTTTTGTCCTTTTTATTCCAAAATTGCCCTTCTCTCTGTAAAGCTTTTGCCAGGTCAGAACGCACGGTCCAGATTTGATCTAGGGTGCAATGGGCATATTTTTAAATTGTTAGTATTATGTAAAAAAAAATACCTAAAATAAACAAAAAGTCAAAGAATTTTATGATTGGCGTGAGATCCACGCCACTGCGTATCCCTCCCGTGAAGAATTTCTCCTTGTGGGCGTATCAAAGAGGAAGCGATAAGCATGCAAAAGTCACTGTATTCAATAGGGATAACCGGTTTATTGCACCGCTGGCTCCGGTTCAATCAACCCGATTCGAAAATTTTAAAATATTAAATCTACTAATTTCGATTCAATTTCAGTTTCGGCGGATTCTTACGCGTTTCATCAGAACCCATGGTTCAAGCTATACGCCAATTATATTTTTGAAAAATTAATGGTAATTTTGTTATAGAATTATGCATTTTTTCCAAAGTAAAGTGAATTTTAAAACATTAATAAATTTATTTTAGATAATTTTATAGAACGCTTATATTTATGTTTGAGAAATAAAATTCATTAGATAAACATAAATTGAGTAAATAGTATATAATGAGCAGTAGCGGATCAGACCAAATAGTTTGGGAGTCAAAAAATAATTTTATCTACTTATGAGTGATAAAATAGAATATTTTTTTCAAAAAATTTTCACATTAAAAATTAAAATTTTTTTATCTTAAGGGTAGCCACGGCCTTTTTAGTCAGCCCGCATCCGCTGCTAATAATGAGGAATGTGAACCAACCAAAATAGTTTGAATGATTTAATATTAAAGATAAACTCAACTTATTATGAGCTCAAATTCAATTGATTTTGATTAATTGCTCTTATGCCTTAGATTCTTAACACGGTATTAGAGCCCGTAACCGAACCTACTGGCATAAGATTCTTAACACGGTATTAGAGCCCGTAACTGAACCTACGCGAACAAAGTTCACTTTATCACTAAATTAAATATTAAAAACAACGAAAAGAATGAATTATATTTTCAAATTTACAAATAGCTAAAGAAACTATAAAGGGGAACAAAGCCCAATACAATATTTATAGCCCAAATGTAATGGACTGTAAAAAGAGTGGCACTATGATCCATGCAGCTCTAAATAGAAGATCAACAAGCCCATTATAGATGCTGTTTTGTAAAGTTCTATTCACAAGCCCAGATTTATCAGGCCTGGCTACATTCCTAACTTGCCGAAGTGAATGAATTCATGTCACTAACTACTAGGATTCCTAAATGAAATGTTTATTGCTTCCTCTTATTTCAATTAGTATTATTATTTCAAATTTTCAGCTTGAACCATCATTACTGCTTTCCAGCTTTTCTCTATAATAATAACAATAAACCTTAAAGTAACGAAAAAAAAGGTTACTTTTTTCACATATGTAATTGATTGTACATGATAATTCTTTTGTAATAGATATCCTCTTTTTGTTTAAATTAGGGTATAAAAATGAACCTTCCATCATATGCAAAATCCAAAATCTATGTTAGTGTCTTAATTCAATCATTATTTAGCCAAAGACCCACCAAACGAAGATAAGCATTCATTAATTAGGAGTTGTGATTTGATGATTTTGGACTAATTACTCCGTTGTAGTCAGAGATTGCCATTCTAATGAGTCCATGTTCATGGTAACCTTCCATCATAAGCAAAATCCAAAATCTATATTGGTGTATTAATTTAATCATTGTTTAGCCAAAAACCCACTAGCTAAGGATAAGGATTCATCAATTAGGGTTCCGATTTGATGATTTTGGACTAATTACTACATTGCTAATCATGTTCACAACACGAAAGAGTCGAAATGCATAAATTCATTACAGTAATGAGTACTTTTTATAATAAATCTTATGGCAATCTAAATTTTTACTATTTTAACTCGTTAAACACTTCAATTTGTAAAAATAAATTGCACTTATTAAATACTTAAACATGTAAAATTATTCTATTATATACTCTTACTTATAAAAATATATGGATTGAACACTTATAGATAGTTAAAAGATAAAAAAATTATTGTTTTACTAATTCCACCTCAAAATAATATTTTAAAATTAAAAATAAAAAATTAACTTATTTATTAATAAATTCAGAAAAAACTTAACAGTCGCACCTCTTTTGAGATCTTAAACCAATATTTTTTTTTCCCATTATTAAATTTACAAGTAAAACTTTATTGATATTTGTTACTTTCTTAAAAATTTAACCCTATGGTTGTATGTTGTAGTTGAACACATTACACATGTACCCAATAATTACAAGCTATTTTGGGTTTAAAGCAAAAAGAAAATGTGCAGAGCGAAAAGCTATTTTCAGTGTTTCAAGGCATACTATGATGATATATTTGCAGGATTGCACATGCATGGAGCTATTTTGAAACTTGAAAGCTCTAAGCTGTAAAGAAGATTAAAAAAAAAAAAAAAAAAAAAAAAAAAAAAAAAAAAAAAAAAAAAAAAAAAAAAAAAAAAGCCTATAAAAGCTCTAAGCCATATAAAGTTTAGTGCCATTGCACTTAATGTCCAAAGCCAAAAACTTTGATTGAGAACTAAAAGTAAGCCACAGTACATAATGATTGAGAATTGTAATATATTTCCTATAAATTTTATGTACTATGGGATATATACTTTCAATGGATACAATATTAATTTAATATATTAACTGATTATTATTATGTTAATTTTTTCTTAATTTAATAGAGGCTAAATAAATCGAAATAACATTACGGACAATTCTTACATTTTTATATTTATCATAGAAAGTGAAAAATATTAAGTAAATCGTATATGTTTAATATATTAATCTCGCTGTTTCAAAATATAAAATCATGTTTTGTAAATTGTCTCAAAATATAAGTTGTTTTAAGTATTTTAAAGAGTAATGAATAATGTTGTTTCAATATTACCCTTATTTATATTAAATACAATAACTATTTTCACAAATAACTTTTGATTTTGAGATAAATAATAATTTAATTAAAATACTATTGTTTTTTTTATAATTAAAAAAATTAAATATTTTCTTAATTCTCATGCATAAAGCTTAAATCACTTATATTTTATAACAGAAGAAGTATAAAAATATGATTATTTAAATTCTTAAATCACTTATATTTGAGGACAAAAGAAGAATGAAAATATGATTATTGAAGTTGTTATGGTGCATGAGAAGTAGGATTATCTCTTTGGATTCGGAGACTAGCTTTTGGTATTGTATTAGATAAGATGATTAGTGTGCGGAAAACAACCAATAAAGGATTCATAGGAATTTGAGAGATCAGATCGGACCAAAAGGGAGGAGCACGTGAAGAAAAGAACCGCGCAGGAATAAATACCATCTCTCCCTCCAAAATCCAAACCCAATCCTCGGTGGAAAACATAAGATAAGAACAGCTATAAACGACTTATTTATTATTATTATTATTATTATTAATTGTGAGATTTTAAAGTTTTCGAGAGATCTATCGTACTTTTAAACTAAAAATCAGTACTAACTTTTTTTAAAATATATTCTATTAATGATAATATTAAAAATTATAAATACTAATATAGATTAGACATACAACTTTACTGTTAGTAGCTAATAGAGTTCATTGATCTTTTAACGAAACAAAACAATTCATATTCTTTTGAGTAATAAAACTAAAATTAAAAAAAATATATAATATTAGATGTTTGTACTTAGATTTGATCTCGACAAAATGTATAACTCTTTATAGCAATAACTAGTTTATTAATTAATTTAGATGACAAAATAATAATTTCTCTGGATTTCCTAAACCTTACATCTTAGGATGATGGGTGTAATCTTTAATAATAATTTTTAGAAACCCATCATATGAATTTATCAACATATTTTTTTCTTCCATTTGACTCAAAATTTTTATTTGTTTGAGTATGAAAATATATAGAGCAAATTCCTATAACTATTAAATCCATTGACTTGCCTAGATCGGGTACATGACAATCCATGGACTAATCCAATGCAAATATAAAATTTTGTTAAACCGATAATATTTCTATCCTATGGTCAGAAAGAAAGCAAAAATTTATATTTTCATTGATTTGGTTTACGAGAGGGACTATAGATCTGGTTTAAGCAAGTATAATATATCCATTGTTTCTCTAAAAGAGCTTAACTATAATGAAACATACTTGCCTAAAAATTAAATTACATTTACTTGCAATGTATAAAAATTAATGAAAAATACTTCTCAAATCATCAAATACAATCAGCTCACTCTATACTCTTTTTTTTTTTTTTTTTTTTTATACTCTTTTTTTTTTTTTTTTTTGAATAAATCAAAATTTTCTCCCAGACTTAGTTTTTTTTTTTTTTTTTTTTTTGAATAAATCAAATTTTCTCCCAGACTAGAGAGAGCAAAATGAGCTTTATTTATATTATGTAATTTTAGAGCAAATGATTTTATCTGGCCATGAAAATAAAAAAAATGATAAGTTGATTTACTTGAAAAGGGAAATTATAAAAAAGTTGTGAGAACAAGCATAAAATTTCTTTGGATACTCTGTGATGTTAAATTCAATGAGTTGCACATGATGACTACTGTATTGACTTCTCTGTTTCTGTCAATTCAACAATAACATTATGCTGTAAATTTAAATGGCAGCAATTCCTATCCCTTGAAATCATACATTCCAGGAGTCAAAAGCACAATTGATTGCCAATATTTACTGGAATTTGTGCTCCCTTCAATTTGTTGAAGCTATATCCAATAAATATTCTTTTGTCCGCCGCTTAAATTTGACATTTTTAATTTTATATACAAATTATTAAATTGATAAAAAATATTAATTTAGATGGCAAACGACTTCAATCCATTTTTTAAAATTAATAATACAAATTTTAATAGGAGATAAAGTTAAAAAAGATATATATAAATAAGGGTAAAATCGAAATAAAATAATTAATATTATTTTGATTTTCTAAAATTATCATTGAAATGAAATAAAAAAAATGTCAATGTTTACCTCCTGTCAATGTTGCCTTTTACTTAAAGAAATAATTTTAGTTGATGTCTTTATTACCCAGCAAAGAAAGTCAAATGAAGTGTTTTTATAGTGTTAAAAAAGGAAAAATAAAAAAACTGTCAACATCAACAAATGTGACTTCTTAGCTCTTTGAAAACACTGTAACAACATTTGTTGGTTTGCTAACTAATCTTTTATTCTTTTCAAGGCAATTAGATGAGGGTGAGGTTGAATAATTTTGATTTTGTCGGTGTAAACCAAACCATTATAATAAAATGGATTATGTTACATCAAATCACTTAAACCAACCAAAGCTCTTTTATAGTTGGTCAGCATTCAATCTCTAACGGTCTAATTAGGTAAAAATCAAGAAAACAATAAATTAAAGATTAGGTTAAGTAAGCAAAATGAAACTTTAAGTATAGATTAAATCAATAAAAATAATTTTTTTTAAATTATTTTATTTTATTCTTTTTTTCGCAGTTCATGGACTCGATTTAGATAACTTTCCCGTGTAGGTAGCTTGAGGAGAAATCTCTTAATGCTTGGTTTGAGTTATTTAAGTCATGAATCTAATTTTATGCACATATAGGATTTATAGATATGAATATTGGATACGAAGTTTAGGGAAGAAGTTTTCCAATGGCAGACCATGTGAGGGAGAGAGGCCTAAAAGCTACGTTGTTCCTTGTGTTGTGTTGTGTTTGTCACAGTGGCTATTGCTTTCGGTTTCTTTATTCCCTTTTAATAGTTTCAATTTGCCAACTCATCATGCTTCATTTCGTTAGGTTTTCTTTGTTTCTAAAAAATAATTTATTTTTTAAAAATATTTTCCAAATTATTGGTTAATTAATGTTTTTTCTATAGATTTTTAACCTTGTATAGTCAACCGCTGAATTTTAATATGTTTTATAATTATAATTAATTATAATTTCAATTAATAAATATATATTTATAAATTACGATGAATTTATAAATTAAAACTGATTTTCCTTTTAAAAAAGGAAGTCATTTTCTTTTAAAATAACTTAATTTTCTTTTAATATTAAAAAACTTAAATTTTCTTTTTTTAAAATATTTTTTATAATGTTTTTAAAGAAAAAGAGGAGCCTAAATTTTAAAATTTTGCCCTTATATGCAGTTATTTTAACAGCTTGTTTGACTTTGACAGGAACAGAAGCTTCTATTTTTTGTTTGTGGTTTTAGCAACGTACTCGTGATCGTACCATTTGTATTTTGTACATGGGAGAGCAATATCTTATTTAGTAATATATTTTAGGCATATCAAATATTTTGGTTGGGACTGAATTAGACCAACTTATTTTTTTTGGGTTTTAATAGGTATTATCTGCTCAGTAGACTAAAACTAAGTCTTACTGATACCGGATCAGCCGGCCGAAGAGTAAAATACTTCCAGTAGCTATTTATTCTATTCACGATGATCGAATTCTTTAATAGGAAAAAGTGATGAAACACTAATCCCAAAATTCGTTGATAGTTCGATGAATTTTATTTTATTGGACAAATTATGTTATTGTTGAGTTTTTATGAATGATTAAATTACCATTGATGTTGTGTTCATTTATTTAAATTCATATTCGATCTGAATGATTAAACTATTTTAGAATAAGAAATGTCATAAATATCATGAACAAGGCAATGAAGAACATTCGTTGGAGGTCGGTAAATATAATGAATACACAAATTAACTGATCTTGCTTGCTTCACTTATAGATCAGCAAAAGAGTTAGCTTCTTTGTATATGTACTTCACTTGTACGTTCCAATCCAAAGCTAAAAATTATATATTTGTTTCCTTTTAAAGAATTTAAATTTGTATATAATGAATTTATTTCTCACATTTAACTCAAGCATTTTTTTTTAAAGGGGAGTTTTTTTTTTTTTTTTTTTTTTGAAGAGACAAATATTTAAAAAGTTTTTTTAAAGTATTTGAATGTAAAAATTAAATATTACGATATATTAACTCCATAAAATACCACATTCTAGGTGAAAAAATTTCCTTAAATTATAAGGACTAATCAATACATTTATGAAATAAATAAATGAAATTGTAATTACTACTAAATAAGCTGTATCTTGTCCCAAAAAATTTTTTTTTTTCTCACAAAATAGACTGCATTTCTTTTTTTTTTTAAAGTGCAATTAATTTTTAACATATACTAGTGTTTAGTAAAATGTTAGTAAAAAAAAAAAAAAAAAATGCAATTAATTTTTTTAACATTATACTAGTGTTTAGTAAAATGTTAGTAAAAAAAAAAAAAAAAAAAATACTAAAGCAGCACACGACTACTCCTGGGTGTGATGGCGAAAATAGAAGTTAATTTTTTGTCTGGCCCATTTAAAATCTCTTGGTCTATTCATAGCTTCCAAAGGGATGCGCTAGGAAAAAAATTCATTATATTCCTCATTAATGAAAGTAAATTAAAACTTGTAAGTTCTTTTTACCAAAAAAAAAAAAAAAAAAAAAAAAAAAACCCTCGAGTACATAGCAAAACAGGATTCGGTATTTTCCAAGCAAAATAGTTATGGGCCCCAAAGAAAAGGGCAGTTTGGTAAAAATGACACCAAATTTTGCCTACTGTATAGTCATATGAAAGGACTGGGGAGTAGGGACCAAGGAGCCATATGCCCAAACAATCAAATCAGCACACAGCAGCAGAAAGTAGCAGCAACCTTTTGGCTTTGGTCATTTATAGTAGCTGGTTACTGGTAGCAGAATAAGCAGTGCAGAACAAGGAATGTTAAACATGAATATTGTGATTTGTTGAAGCTAAGCTTAAGGCTCTTTGTTGTTCTTGTTGTTGGTGTTATAATTATTTTTGCAGCAACCTTCTGGTGCTTCAATTTTCAAATCCCTC
This sequence comes from Jatropha curcas, assembly GCF_014843425.1. The sequence goes on along the minus strand of NW_023591279.1, from coordinate 109,900 downwards.
CACTTCCTCCTCAAATTCTTTTACCACCAACCTTCTCTCTCTTAAAATCACTTGTTCTCTCTCTGGTTGCTGCATCATTTTCTTGATCTAATCAAATCAATCTGATTTGATTGGACGTCGAGAAATTAATCCTCTCTCATATTCTTCTCCTTTTCTTCTTTTGTTTTTCTTTTTAATCATGGAGACATCGGAGAATTGCAGTGTTAAAGTTGCAGTTCATATTCGTCCGCTTATCGGCGATGAACGTGTTCAAGGTTGCAAAGATTGTGTCTCCGTTACGACTGGGAAGCCTCAGGTATTCTACATTTTTATTTCCTTTAAAAGTTTTGGTAATTTTGATATGATGAGCTTAACTTAAGCGCTCGTGGTTTTTAGAATTACTAGAAACTTGTTTTTTTTTTTTTTTTAATATATATTTTTTTTTTCATTTTTTTTTTTTTTTTTAATATATATATATTTGTAATCGGTATATCTTTTGGCTAATTATAGTAAGTTTGTAAATATATTCAATCTATCTCTAACTTGAGCTGGTTTGGATTCAGTATATATAGGAAATGAATGAGTGGAATAAATTTGGATTCTTAGTGATCATGTCCTTTATATAATACGAAGGAAGAGGTTGAAATAAACATGATTAACCATGCCCAATCTCAGGAAAAAAAAAAAAGACAAAGAATAAACATTCTAGTTTTAACATTTAAAGTTGAAGGCCAAGGTCTCCGATTTCACTTTATTTCTTGATTACATCATTTCTTAAGTATTCAGCTCAGTTTGATGATGGAATTATGCTCTGTAATTTTGCAAGTTAAAGAATATCAGTAATATATTTATTGGTATCATGCACGATATTGATATGTTAACATTGGTTTTGATTATGATGCAGGTGCAAATCGGTACTCATTCTTTTACGTTTGACCATGTATATGGAAATGGTGGTTCTCCATCATCTGCTATGTTTAAAGAATGTGTTGCTCCACTTGTTGACGGATTGTTCCAGGGTTATAATGCTACTGTACTTGCATATGGTCAGGTAATGTCATGTAAAATTACAATTTTTTTTTTTTTTTTTTTTTTTTTTTTTCAAGGCTTCTCATGCAGTGTATTTTTTTAATTAGTATTTAATGTGCTTGCATTTGCAGGACAGGATCAGGCAAAAACACATACATTGGGAACTAGCTTCAAAGATGGGTTGCCAACACTGGATTGATTCCACAAGCAATGAATGCTCTGTTCAATAAGATTAAGACATTAAAGGATCAAAGATTTTTTTTTTTTTTTTTTTTTTTTTTTTTGAAAGTTGAACAAGGCTTCTCATGCAGTGTATTTTTTAATTAGTATTTTACATGTGCTTGCATTGCAGACAGGATCAGGCAAAACACATACAATGGGAACTAGCTTCAAAGATGGTTGCCAAACTGGATTGATTCCACAAGCAATGAATGCTCTGTTCAATAAGATTAAGACATTAAAGGATCAAACCGAATTCCAGTTACATGTGTCCTTCGTTGAGGTAAATTTCTCATGTTAATTTATTTAGTTATGTGCAGCAAAATACTTCAGTTGGTTTTTAGGCTGTTAGTTTCCTAGAAAAATTTTGTCCAATGACCAAAGATAAATGTAAACCTAAGAACTTTTCGGTTGAAAATGTCCATTCCTAACTTTGTCCTTCAGCTTTTGCTTAAGGCCCTGTTTGGTACAGATCTTTTCATATGTAGCTAGAATCCATTTGCATATGAGTTTTCATGTTTGTTATGATAGGTTAAGATATGAAATTCAATTGAATTCCACATTTATTTATGTTTGCTATAAATTTAGAATTCAATTTGATATGTGATAAACGTCTAAAGTACCCTTAAGGGAAAATAGAGAAAAAAAATAAACTAAGAAAGAAAATGGAATCAAGAAAGATAGAGGAGAGAGAAAGAAGAGAGAAAAAAAGGAAAAGAAGAGAAGGAAGGGAGATAAAAGATAGAAGAGAGAGAGAGAGAGAGAGAGAGAACAAAAATTATTAGTTGTGTAAATATTGCAAAATTCATTTGAAATTTAATCAATTTTGATGGAATTTGGTTTAGTTATGTTAAATTTCTGAATTGAATCTGTGGAATTCAAATGAATATTTTTTTTAACATACCAAACACTTAAAACTGGAAAATTTGAAGATATGGTATTTTTAATAACTTTTTTTAACTTAAAATGCTAGTGACAACAATTTGGAATGACATTTTGAAGAGGATTGAACCTTGAAATAGAATATAAAATGGTAACTTTTTTTATATATCTTGTTGCTGAGGAACTAATAATTGGGTTTCCATTTTGAAGATTCTAAAGGAAGAAGTGAGAGACTTGCTGGATTCTGAATCTGTGAGCAAATCAATGGTTGCTAATGGACATGGGAAAGTTGCTGTTCCTGGGAGGCCTCCAATACAAATACGTGAATCGTCAAATGGAGTTATAACGCTAGCAGGATCAACTGAATTATCTGTCAGTACATTACAGGAAATGGCTGCTTGCCTGGAGCAAGGATCATTAAGTAGGGCAACAGGAAGTACAAATATGAACAACCAGTCCAGGTAAGCCTTGAATGCCAAATATTCTCTTTCCTGCCTAACTTAAGATTTTAGTCTCAATAATGCTTCTCCATTCAGGCCAATTTGCCAATGTGAAGTAATTCAAGTTTTCCTTAACTGTCCCATTATGATGGTCCTTGTGGCATTTTGCTTAAAGAGCTAGGATATATAATGTTGACAAGGAACTCGTTTCTCGCAACAAAAAAAATTCCTTTTCTATGAATAATAACTATGTTTCTGAAAATTCCTCAGGCATATTTGTACAGTGAAATACTGGTAAATGAAAGAGAACCAAAATTTTGTTTGGAAGATCGGTTTTTATGCAGCAATTTCTGATGCTGGTGTCTTATTTGCTAAGTTTATCTAAATAACTTTATGGTCTTTGATTATTTATCCTGTTTTGGTTGTGAAAGTGATTCTCTTGCCTTTTTGCTTGAGATGTCATTAGAATAATGAATTCAAATGCTGGGAAGGAGTATTTCGTGGTTATAACTTAGCATTTAATTGTAATCTAATGGCATCCCATTCCCTTCTGCATGTTTATAAAAGTCGGTCGCACGCAATATTCACGATCACATTGGAACAGATGCGCAAACCGCATTCAGTTTCTCCTGTTAATGACACTCCAGATGAGGATATGGGCGAAGAGTATTTCTGTGCTAAGCTCCATTTGGTTGATCTAGCTGGATCTGAACGAGCGAAGAGAACTGGTTCGGATGGTCTTCGTTTGAAAGAAGGTAGGTTAATGCATTACTTTCATGTATTACTGCAGGGCTTTGTCATTATTGATTGTTTTCATAAGAAATATAATTGCACATTGTTTTATTTTATTTTATTTTTTGTATTCTTTACAAACAGGTATTCACATAAATAGGGGGCTTCTGGCACTTGGTAATGTCATCAGCGTGCTTGGGGATGAAAAAAAGCGAAAAGAAGGAGTGCATGTTCCTTACCGAGACAGTAAACTGACACGACTCTTGCAGGTTAGATTAGCTTAATGTGAAATATATAGTACTTTTGATATAGGAAATTGCATTTCTATGTTCTTAAATTTGATTTACCGATTTTGAAATGATTTAGCTGATTATGAATATCAGAATTTAGAAATGACAAACAAGAAACTGCTATCTTTATAGTGGGTTTGAGAAGTCATAGAGTAACTACAAAATAATTAATTTGCTGTTTCTTTCTTCTGAAATCTTTTCTTTTAAATGCTTTATGATTTAAGATTGATTATGCTCTTTGGCAGGATTCACTAGGTGGAAACAGCAAGACTGTTATGATAGGTAATCCATTACTTAATTTCAGAATTACGATCTTGTCTTTGGTAATTGTTTGGGGCATTGTATAGCTATCTAGATATCGTGATGTGTTTCCAAATACATGTTGTTTGTAATGAGTTTTGGCCCTCCTTCCAGCTTGCATCAGTCCTGCTGACATCAATGCTGAGGAAACTCTCAACACTCTCAAATATGCAAATCGTGCTCGAAATATTCAGAATAAGCCTGTTGTAAGTTTGTTTGCAACTTGGTTATTCTTTTCAGGTCCTCAATCCCCTTTAGTCTACTATAAATATCCCTTTGTATTGTAAAATTTTATCTGATGTGAAGATCACCTGGAGAGGTATAAATTTATATATTTTTCCCTTTTTGGCACAGGTTAACCGAGATTTAATATCCACTGAGGTGCAACAGATGCGCCAACAGCTGAAGTACTTGCAAGCAGAACTTCGTGCTCGGGGGAGAGGAGCTCCATCAGATGAAGTCCTGGTATATGCCTTCCGCATAACTGTCTTTTGATAAAAAGTAGTGGCTTTTGCATGAGTTATTTCAGGAGAAATTGTATTTGACAATGACTCAGTAGAAAATAATCTTGGTTTGACAGATGCTGAATGAAAGGATTGCTTGGCTCGAGGCTGCAAATGAAGATCTTTCTCGAGAACTTCATGAATACCGCAGCCGTTGTGCTGTAGTAGACCAGTGTGAAATTGATGCCCAAGCACAAGTATGTCAATGGGATTTTCTAGTCTCTCCTTCTGCCCACCCCACTTTGTTTCTCTTTTCTTGTTTTTCCAAAATAATTTTTTATTTATTGATTGAAATGTTAATTTTCTCAAATATGAATAGAAATGGTTGCATGTGATATTTATTTGACCGGTACGGTGGAATATGTTTTAAAAAGTTCTAGATCCATAAGTAATGCATCTCGAATTTGAATCTCAGGAAGGCCATGCCTATTTTGCAAAAAGTGATGGACTTAAAAGAGATTTTCAGAGTATGGACTCATCTGACTATCAGATGGGTGAATCCATATCAGGTATTCCCTCATTTACTTATATAGTCTGGGCCATCCTGGGACAGTAATGCTGGGACCAGGATCAAAGGAACTTGAACATATTGCACCCTCACATAAACTGTATAAGCATTTGTATTTGGTAATTTTAGTTACATTCTTTCTACTGTGGGATGGCTCAGAATGCACATATACTTGCAAATCCGCTACCATGTGAGGTATGCTATCATGCAACTCATATATTTTCCTTGGCCACTTGTCTTCCATGTTGGCCAAATTGCATTCTGCAGGTGAAAGTTCTGAGGAAATTGATGAAGCAGCAAAAGAATGGGAGCATGCACTTATGCAGGGTACCATGGATAAACAATTGAATGAGTTAAACAAACGCTTGGAGCAAAAAGAGGTTTCTTTTATGGCTTTTGTTTTATGAAATACATGAAATTGATAAGTGCACAAATATTTTTTTTAATAAGAAATAAATTTATTTCCTAACAAGAAATAAATTATGTGTATATCTGTTGTTAAGGGAAGTCCTATTTACCTAGGATTTTATCATAAAATATATATCATGGTAGAGCTCTTGGACATCACTTTGAGGCTTGTGTCCGATTCTTCAAGAAACAACATAGCACTTCAACCAGAACTGTAAAAGACTCGGTATAAAAGGGATGTAGATGCTTTTTAACCAATTTTTTTTAGGAATTAATTTCTATGGCTACAAGAATTTGATGGTATATACATGGTTGGATCAATCTTTTGAGCTTGTTACAATTGCTTGTTCTGCATGTACAGTAGTAATTTGAAAAATTTGAACTTTCAAGCTTATAACCATCGTGTTCTTATTAATTGTAATCTCAAGTGCTATTTGTCTAGCTTCTGTTGAAGCTCACTTGACGGTATTATAGTACTATTTTTTGCTTAAATTGTCTGATAAGAATCAAGTACCTCCAGTTCCAGCAGCTGGATGAAGTTACTTTTACTCCCACCAATACTTTACAACTAAAATTAGTATATTGACCAAACTTCACCTTATTTTAGTGAGCAAAGTCAGGGAAACAAGTCTGTCTGTGTCCTGGGGGGTAAATCTAGGCTCATGTTTTTATTCTTTTCGAATGCAGTCTGAGATGAAACTTTTTGTGGAGGTTGACACTGAAGCTTTGAAACAGCACTTTAGGAAGAAAATCATGGAACTTGAGGAAGAGAAGAGAATTGTGCAGGTATAATTGAACATTTTTTATTTTTTATTTTTTATTTTTTATTTTTTCGTTTGCTAGTTCTTAATGTTTATGGCTTATGCAAAGTAAAATAACTACAGCAAGAGCGGGATCATTTGCTAGCTGAAATTGGGAATCGTTCTGCTAATTCTGATGGACAAACACAGAAAACAAATGATTTTCATTCACAGAAATTAAAAGCGCTTGAAGCACAGGTTAGTTTACATGTCACCTAACTATTTCGTTCTGTCAGCCTGAACTGTAGAACGGTTTCATTTTTTATTTTATTTTTTCTTTTTGAAATTCAGATTTTAGATCTTAAAAGCAAACAAGAAAACCGGGTTGAGCTTTTAAAGCAAAAACAAAGAAGTGATGAAGCAGCAAAGAGATTGCAAGCTGAAATACAGCAAATCAAGTCACAAAAGGTTTGTTTTCATTCAAATGCTTCTATTTTAAATTATGTCTCAGAAACGTGTATCTTGAAACTTTAATATCTTTCCTTCTCTTGCGTTCTTCTTGTGCAGGTTCAGTTGCAGAATAAGATAAAACAAGAGGCAGAACAATTTCGACAATGGAAGGCCTCAAGAGAGAAGGAAGTGCTACAGGTGTGGTGCTTCTCTTTCTGTTAACGATATAATCTGGATTTCTTTGATGCCTTAAGTTGCAAAGAGTTGGTGTAGGATTGTCACAAATCAGATTCACTCATATATCTCTGTTGACTGGACATTCATGGATTATAAAAATCTCCAGTTTTAATTCAACTTGGAAGAAAACTTTTACTGCATATAACTTGGGTAATTATCCCAAGTTTTTCAAGATTTCAACATTGTAACAAGTATATTATATTATGATATGAAATTTGCTGATCTACTTCTGTGGCTTCATGCTGTTGTGCAACCATATGCATTGGGTGAATCAATCTCCTGCAACCTTTTATCACAATATGCATTAGCTTATCAAAGTTCTATTTTGCCTTCATGTATCAAAGCACCCGTTTCCATGCTATATTCAACATTTTAGGCTTCCCAGTGCCCCTCTGCTTTCCTTTTTCTTTTACGTTTTCACATTTTTATGTTGTTTTCTTAAGATGTTTGTTGATAGATTCTTCCCTTCTGAGTTCTGATTGATTCCTTAGTTTACACCTTGATTTCCTTTCTATTTGATTCTTTTAAACAGCTGGTATCCTAATCATGCTTGCAAGTTTCTTTTACATTGTATTGTTTTTTTATGCTAATTAGTTTTAGCTGTATTTTGGCTTTGCTGAATCAGCTAAGAAAGGAAGGCAGGAGAAATGAGTACGAGCGACATAAACTTGAAGCATTGCATCAAAGACAGAAACTGGTAAAAGGACCATATCTTTCAAGTTCTTAGTATATCTATTTAAATATGATGACGTGGTGTGAGAGATTCATGCTGCATCTTTTGTGTCTCCCTAAACTGTAGCTCTGATTTTCTTCAATTAAACCCTATCTGGTGAATGGGGTGAAAAGTGAACTATGAATGACATTATTTTTCTATGCCTGAATCCCTGCATAACTTTGAATTAGAATGACTAGAGATAAATTAATGTAAATTGAGAGCATCAATGATGTGATATAGTATTTTGAAAGACAGGGACAAGTTCCAGAATTGTGCCCAAAGAAAGACATGTAATTTGTAGTAATCAAAATAGAAAAAAGAAAACTCAAGCATGAATAATAAGGCAATATGGTATGATACCATTAATAACAATCAACTTCACAAGAAGTGAAATAATAATTCATTAGCATGAAGTCATTGACCGACATTCAAATCAATACTTCTTTTATCTAAAGTCGCCTTCAAATTTAAGATTTTCCTTCTTCATATGCTTTGCTACTGTTGGAATATGCTTCCTTTAGCTAATCCAAAGTTTTTTGGATCTTTTGACTTAAATTGACTTACATTATTATCCTTTTCTTTAAGGTTCTTCAAAGAAAGACAGAAGAGGCAGCAATGGCTACAAGAAGGCTAAAGGATCTGTTGGAAGCTCGCAAGTCTTCAATACGTGAGAACTCAGGTAATTTTTCACTTTTTTCGTTTGGTCTCATATAGTCTGTCAAACATTCGGACACCCTCATTATATTATCATCTCTTGCAGTTAATTCAAATGGACATACATCACCTCTGCAGGTAATGATCTAATCTTGAGCAATTCCTTACTATAGTTTGTTTATTCAGAGTCAATGATGTCTGTTTGAATCCATTGACCCCTTTATGATTGGTTGTGCTTAGTTGAGGTTCGTTGTCATGAATCACGATCATGGTACAGCTCCAATTTTGCTTCTAAAAGATTATTATATTACAAAGGATACATTTCAATGAATTTGGGGCTGGATACTCATGTTTTTGGTTTTTCTACAACCTGAGACAAGATGGCAAAGCATTCAAGCCAATCTACTTTAAGTGGCGCATAGATTGATATCTTTATGCTATAAGCTAATGTCAGAAAATATTAATTCAGAGTTACACTTTTAGGGCAACGAAAAATCTTTACAAAGGTGGCTTGATCATGAGATAGAAGTGATGCTGAACATCCATGAAGTTCGTTTCCAGTATGAAAAACAGAGACAAGAGTATGGCATCTGCCCTTTACTCCTATTAGTTGCCACTGGTTTTAGCTGTTTCAATATGCTTGTATATTTATTTAATTTTCTTAACAGACAAGCTGCACTGGCAGAGGAGTTAGCCTTGTTGAAAGAAGTAGATCAGTTTGGTCATAATGAGTGTAGTCAACAAAAAGGGAAGAATGGATGTTCTAGGTATGTATATGATTTCTTGTCCCAACTAAAGGCTACTAGCGTTGGGACTGTACATCAACATTCAATAACATATCTTATGCTCAAATAATATGATGCATAGTAGAAGTATCATAAGCTAATATAAGATCATTTACTGGTTTCTGTTTCTTTCAACCTTTTTAGATTATTTTTGATGTCACCAAATGCAAGAATGGCGAGAATAGCTTCTCTAGAGAATATGCTGAACTTATCTTCCAATGCATTAACGGCAATGGCTTCACAACTTTCGGAGGCAGCAGATAGGGAGCGTTCCCTGCTTGGTCGTGGACACTGGAACCAATTACGCTCAATGGGAGAAGCTAAAAACCTGCTTCAGTATATGTTCACTGCTGCTGCTGACGTGAGGTAACATAAACTGCCCAAGTTGGGATCTCTACTTTTCCTAGTGTTTGAGTAAACTGCATGTGACATCAAGTATATCAATGTTTTCTAACATTTTTTGTTTATAAATTTTTATTATGGCTTCTTCTGTGGTAGTTTTTAAGAGTTGTGTTCCTCTGGTGTACATGGGTAGTAGTTTCTTGTTAATGATTATTTTATTTAGAAAAAAGGTTGTCTTTCTTTCTTTTTTTTTTTTTTTTTTTTTTTTTTTCTTTTCTTTTTTTTTTTTTTTTTTTTTTTTTTTGAGAGTTTTTTTTTTTTTTTTTTTGAGAGAAAAAATAGACATCTTATTAGTGATAGAATTTGAAGTTTTTTTTCTGGGAAGTGTCATAACATATTACTTGTCTGTCAATAGGTTCCAGTTGTGGGATAAAGCTATGGAAATGAAGGACCTGAAAGACCAGCTGAATGAGCTTGTAAATCTACTGCGACAAAGCGAGGCCCAGAGGAAGGAACTTGTAAAGGAGCAAAAGATGAGGGAACAAGCTGTTGCTATTGCCTTAGCTACGTCAGCTTCGGTTTCGGTGAGAATATCTGCTGGTCATAACTTATTAGTTATATATCGTCTTTGAACTGTAAGCTTACACATTAATTGGGATATTGTGCATTTTTATTTACATTAATTGAACACAGAGATGTATAAGGAATTATACTCAAGTTAAATAAGGCCATAGTAACTTGTTGCTAAATGACCTTGTGTAAACTTATATATATCCCTGTTAATTCATACAAGATCAAATTTGTATGCATCTTCAACAATATTTGACACATGGGATAGAAATCATCTCTGATTGCCAAACAAGTATTGAAATATAGCGTCTCTTGTTCAGCTCAGGGCATTTGTTGCCAAGTGCCGTGCAATGTAAAGGCATTTGCTTTCTTGCATGAATCTTAACTTAAGGCCTAGTTTCAAGCTCAGCTGAAAAAGCACCATTTGGTGGAAGGGCTTTGGGAAGAAAAGAGGCCTCATGTTGTGTTAAATACTATTCTTTTTTTTTTTTCTAAAGAAAATGAACAAGCAATATTGTTTTAACAGTTAATGAATGGAAATCAACAGGGTAACTCACGCAGTTCATCTAAGCACTATGCTGATGATACGAGTGGTCCTCTGTCCCCAATTTCACATCCAGCGGCAAAGCAACTAAAATTTACACCTGGGATTGTTAACGGGTCTGTCAGAGAGTCCGTGACCTTCCGAGATCAGACACGGAAGGTAACTTTCCTCCTACCAGTCCTGTAGGTTGTGATTTCTTATGGATAACAAAATCAAGATACTGTGAGCGCAGATGGTACCAGTTGGGCAATTGCCAATGAAGAAACTGGTAGCTGTTGGGCAAACCGGAAAACTCTGGAGATGGAAGAGAAGTCATCATCAGTGGCTGCTTCAGTTCAAATGGAAATGGCAGAAGCCATGGAAGCTCTCAGAATGGATCAAACACAGTGATGAGACGATAATGAGATCAAGACCTCGACCACAGGCCGTCATTGATGCAATATGACTGCCTGCTTCAATTTCACCAGTTTTCTAACCGACATGATTGCCATAAATGATCCAACACGTGGCTGATTGAGATGAAGAATGAATGCAGGTAATGTTCCTTCTCATTCTTCATATATTTATCAAATCTGATGCAAATAAAAATTTTCCGAGGTTTTAATCACTATTTCTTATCATATAGTGTCTCTTTAAAATGTGAGAGACCATGCACATGCACCTTTTTTCACATTCATGTTAGATCCACCTATAATTTGAGGTGGATTTCACAATGCACTCTGGGCACACTCGATAATTTCATGATGGGAGGACCAAAGTACAACATTTTTTTCCTTACCTGCATGAAAAATTATTATTGTCCTTATGAAATGCAGGCATGTTATGTCTTATTGGGAAATGAAGTACTGTGGCTGATGCTGTGCTGTTCTTGCACTGGACTGGTAATTCACCCATCCAAGTATCTTGGCTCTTATGTTTTCTGGAAAATGGCAGATTGGTCGAATGACCAGGAATCATCAAGTACAGCAGAAGGTGTTGTTCATGTTTGTAGATTGTTTTTCTATTAATTTTGGTGTTTTTGCCATGACGATTGATGGAAGAGGAAATTATTCAACCTGTGTATAAGCTGTGTAGAAGGTGTTTCCATTCTTCTCTCTGTATATGTTATGATTTTATTTGTTATATATTAAACAGTTATTTTTCAAGCTATAATGACAACCTTTTTTAGATTAGTCTTTGTTACAATGTTAAACAGGTAGCTTGTAATAGCAGTATTACTGCTCTTGAGACGGACCTATTGGCTATTGTTTTACTGAACTTTCCAGTCTATAATTTTTACCCTGTAGAAATTAAACAATGTTTGATTGAACTTTCCAGGCTACTGTTTGATGTCTTTGTTTGATTATATGAATCTTTTGTTTTCATCGTGCTTCATAGTTTGACCACCCTCTATGGAACGTTACTGAACTGCGGCTAGAAGCCGAGAGAAAATTAATCAAAACCTCATTAACTCGTTGTCATGGTAGCTGATACTGCAGCTATATCTTTCACCCTTTTGTCTCTCTAGCTAGTATAGGTTGAAGGTTTGTCCAGCTGCTCGCTAAAACCAATGGTATTGAAGGATTTGTATAGTTTATCAGCACGAAGGGAAATGTTTCGCTCCTAATTGTAGATGATAGAGAATATGGTGAGAAAAGTTATCCTCTTATCGGCAGGGAAACGTTTCATTTGACAACAGGGGACCTTTTAGTTTCAAGCTTTCTTTCCAGTTCTATGAAGTGATGGAAGAATAAAATAAAACAATTCTGTTTGTGCTGAAGCCTAACATAGTCAAGCAATATATATTTTAACAGAGAAGGCAAACATCTTTGGATTTCTCAAAAAGGTAGTTTTTGTTAGCAAAGTTCAAAATCCAGAACTGTAATATAAAGTAAAATGCTTTTTATCCAATTGATATTTACAAATTAGCTTGTACAACAAAAGCATGAGATTTTATTAAACATAATCTGATTACAGTTTTGGAAAATTATATCCTATGTGATGCCATTTACATCCACGTGAAATATAATATAAGTATGAGAAGAAGATAGATAAATTGAGAGGAGAGAATAAGCAAATTGAGAGAAAAACTTTCATTAATTCTCTGTGTATGACATATATATATTTATAAACAATTCGGGTCAAAATTGTATGTTACAAAATTGTTTTAGTAAAGAACTAGCCTAATGATTCATAATATTGAGAAGGGAAACTCTGATTTTGACCAGTTGCCTATAGATGCAGTCAAGTTCCTCCTCTGCTTCCTGAATGGTTGATTCCAATGATTCCAATCCTTTAAGAACATTTTGAAGTTGTAAACAATTGATATCTTTGCTTGACTTTAGGATAAGCAATTCAGAATCAATATTCCCAACTTCATTGTCTTCAACTTCCACTTCACATGACACACGCTTGGATTGCATTAGCCTTGAGATGACAGAGGACTTTGTTTTTGCCTTTGGCTGAGAAATGAAAGATAAAATGGACTTTAACACTGCAAAGCTCATTTCCTCAACACCTCTTAGCATGCTGATCACGTTGGAGTTATTGTACAATGCTTCTGTTGAGCAATTCCTCTCTTTTCTATTCAAATTTCTTAGACACTTTTTAATCAATTTGTTCAATTGCTTTCTTGACACCATGTATGCATCAACTTCACTTGTCCCTTTTCTTCTACGGAGAGATAATTCGAGTTCTTGCAAATATTCTTTCATCTGTGAGAAAAAACCTCTTGTGGTGTCACACAAATCCAATAGCTCAAGAGATCCATTCAATGCATTTTCTGCACACAAGCTTTGCCTCTCATGAGAAAGAGTCTGCTTAGCACTTTGCAGTTGAAGTGAATCATCCACACACTCCAACAGATTTTTTAGACCGCTCAATTTTTTCCCTATTGATTGGGACTGTGATGCCTTCAATTTGTACAATTGCCGCTCAATTTTTTCCCTATTGATTGGGACTGTGATGCCCTTCATTTGTACATTGCTCCTCAATACTGAGATTGAGGGATGTAGATGTGGATGGCAGGCTGATTGACGAGTTTGACAAGCAGCCATTTTGATTTTTTTTTTTTTTTTTTTGTGGTGGTGAAATGTAGAGTAGTCTTGCTTGTTTTGTTGAAGCCAATGCATTGAACCCCTTAATTATATAGAAAAGAGCAACAAAACTTAAAAAAGTATCATCTTCTTGATCTCGATCTAAATTGGCTGTCATGTTCTGAGTTTTGCGGCAATCTCAGCAATTGTCTCATTCATGTTCTGCTGTGATTAAGCAATATGATTAGACAATTTCTAGACACAAAAATCAGAATCAAATTATGTAACATTCATTGAGGTTGAGTCCCATGTTCTGCTGTGATTAAGCAATATGATTAGACAATTTCTAGACACAAAAATCAGAATCAAATTATGTAACATTCATTGAGGTTGAGTCCATGCATGGCATCTAATAATTCTATTAAGATAATCAAAATATGTAATAATTTAACATTAATTGGTACACCAAATGATAAAGAAAGCCTTGATAATGAACAACTCTCATCAAGATCCATGGTGTGATGGAGCAAGTAGAATCTTGACAGTCTTGATTATACATGAATGAGATGCTGTCCATGCATGCAATGCATTATAATTAAAGTAATAACGCATTCTTGTTTATTAAACGTAGAGCATGATCCACCTACATGGTTGCTCATAATTTATTATATGATCCATATGTACAATGACCGAAAGATAGGAGACATTTTGAATAAACTAAAACTCTTGCACTAATCTAATTCGAGTCAATGAGGGGTCTATGGTTAATATTCTATGCAAAGAAAAATAAAACCTTTCAATTCTGGAATTCGAAAGTTTCTCTATATTCAAATAGTTGCCCCCTAAATTTTGGGCAATAGAGACAAAATCAGTAATTAAACTAACATTGATTTGAGTCCCTCCATAGCAGCTTGAGAACTGTTATGAAATAGCAAACTTAAGCAAGTGTTTTGATCGAAAGGATATTAGTGTTGACTGCTATATGATACATAAGAGAATTCTTTTCATTTTTCTTCAAATTCAAATTTCTCAGATATATGTAATATGCATACTTCATATTGTAATTTGAAACTGTTTTCTATGCAACAATTTCCCAATTTCAGAAAACAACGTCATCAGTGAATAAAATGCAATATACAGTAGCTAAATTTGAACTGGACTCCATGTTCTAACTGCAATTTTTTATTTCCTTGTTTTTTCAGAACTTGCAGTAAGAATTAATGTATTTGGCTACAAATCAAATTTAACATAAATTTCAATATTCCAATTGTTCGTTTCTTATACAGTTAAACATAATCGGACCAAAAATTGCAAATTTAAAAATTATCTTTTCTGTCGAAACAAAATTCTTTCCACCCCAACTTGCTTTCTTTTGATGTTCAGATATTAATGTTTCCATATCATTGTTGAACAATCCAGCGCCAAGCAGCAGAATATATTTTCAACAGAGAAAGTTCACTTCTGATTACTTCCACTGACTTGGATTAAAATAGAAACAATATAAACACACTTTGAACTCCCATGCAATGAAATATAATATAAAATTCCAAAACTAAGAAATATTGAGAGGGGAGAATGAGGAAGTTGAGAGAAATGCTATCAACAGAGTATATTAGTATTAACTTTCATTCTCTATCTGTACATATATGTATTTTACAATTTGGAATAAATTCTATGCTACAAAATTGTGTTTGGTAGTTGCCAGATGCAGCACAACTAATTATTCAGAATATTGAGAAGGGATACTCTGGTTTTCACCAACTGCCTATATATGCACTCAAGTTCCTCCTCTGCTTCTTTGATGCTTGATTCCAACGACTCCAATCCTTTCAAAACATTTTGAATTTGCAAATGTTTGATGTCTTTGCTTGATTTTAGGACAAGCAACTCAGCATCAATGTTCTCTATTTCACTGGCTTCAACTTCACATGAAACGCGCTTGGATTGCAATAATTTTGAGATGATAGAGGACTTTGATTTTGCCCTTGGCACAGAAATGAAAGATAAGATGAATTTGAAAGCCGAAACGCTAATTTCCTCGACATCTCTTAGCATGGTAATCGTGTTCGAGTTACTGTTCAATGCTGCTGGTGAACAATTCCTCTCCTTTCTCTTCAAGTTTCTCAGAGACTTGCAAATCAGTTTGTTCAACTTCTTTCTAGATACCATATATGCATCAACTTCGCTTGTCAAGCAAAAGTCTCCGCCTTTTCTTCTCCGGAGAGATAATTCGAGTCCCTGCACACATTCCTTCATCTGTGAAAGGAAGTCTCTTGTGGTGTCGCACATATCCAATAGCTCTATAGATCCATTTAATGCGTTCTCTCCAGACATGTTTAGATTTTGTTGGGTGGTTGGCAGTTGAAGCAAATCATCAACACACTCGAACAAATTTTTTAGGCCATTTAGTTTCTGCCCTATTGATGAGGAATGTGATGCCTTCAACTTGTACAGTTGCTCCTCAATACTTGCAGTTAGAGGATGAGATCCGGTTGGTAAACTGACTGAACGGAGATGACAAGCAGCCATTTCTTTTTTACTCTGGAGAAGAAAGGTTATCAAGAAGATATTTACAGAACGTCCTAGACCTTGGCTATTGTCTCAGCCATCTTTGAACATCTTATATCTAGAAGGCCAAAAATAGAACTTGGACATCTCAGCTTCTTGATCTTGATCCAAATTGGCTGTCATGTTGTGTTGTGATGAAGCATTCTGATTAAAGAAATTCACGATGTATATATATTGTCAAACAAATTATGTGCCGAAAGATTCCAAGACAAAAAAATCAGCATCTATATTATATAGCATTGAGCTTGAGTACATCCATCAAATTATTCCATTAAGATAATGAAAATAAGTAATCATTTAATATCGGTACCCGATAGAGTTGTTTACTGCTTAGTTTGCATGTGCAGAATCCTTAATGGACTCCTATAAAATATATACATCCATGCGGGAGATGAAGCTGCATTTGCTGCACGGACAAGAACATGCACATAATTGTTCCATTTTCTCTAATTCTGCATTCAAATTGATAAGGAGACTGTTCGACAACTCTCATTGGGATGCCTGGTGTCAAGGAGCAAGTAGAAACATGACAACCTTTATTTTATATAACACTTCCATGCGTGTTTAGCTGATTTCTTTACATGGATCTAGTATACGTTGTGTTGTGATGAAGCATTCTGATTAAAGAAATTCACGATGTATATATATTGTCAAACAAATTATGTGCCGAAAGATTCCAAGACAAAAAAATCAGCATCTATATTATATAGCATTGAGCTTGAGTACATCCATCAAATTATTCCATTAAGATAATGAAAATAAGTAATCATTTAATATCGGTACCCGATAGAGTTGTTTACTGCTTAGTTTGCATGTGCAGAATCCTTAATGGACTCCTATAAAATATATACATCCATGCGGGAGATGAAGCTGCATTTGCTGCACGGACAAGAACATGCACATAATTGTTCCATTTTCTCTAATTCTGCATTCAAATTGATAAGGAGACTGTTCGACAACTCTCATTGGGATGCCTGGTGTCAAGGAGCAAGTAGAAACATGACAACCTTTATTTTATATAACACTTCCATGCGTGTTTAGCTGATTTCTTTACATGGATCTAGTATACCAAGTGCAAAGCAGGATCCATCTATCCAGCTGCAAATCCACCTTAGCTGATTTCTTTATATGAACCAAACAATGAGAGAAAGATGAGAAAGCCATATTTGAACCAAAAAAAAAAAAAAAACTAAAATTCATGTGGGGCAAGTCTATTTGTAATTACTTAAATTTGAGTCAAGCAGAAGAATAGACTATAATACTGATACATCGATCTAGGGCATTATATCAAGAACTTTTATTGGTGTTTGAAGAATTGTTCAAATAAATTGTGATCAATAAAAACAATAGTCATGCAGTTGCAAGAGAAAAATTCAGAAATGATAACATTGCTCAAGAATGTCCATTGATGGGCGCTTCACTAAGTCAACATCTCTTCCAAAAAGAATAAGCAAACATTCAGGGAACAATTACCTCTAATCCATTGCACCATGTTATGCGGAAGCAAATACAAATAGTCATTAAGATATTAATAAAAGTTCCTCGTTTAAAAAACAATCATAAAAATTATTATGCGAAAAGTAATTGTTTAAATGTAAACGCCTTATAAATATTTTGGGATATTTAAAAAATAAATAATAATCAAATAAAATAGTGCGAAAGGATGAATAAATAAAATAGCATTTAACCTTCGTGAGGACAATTCAACAGAAAAGTGGAGAGGACAATAAGTTTTTTTTTATGAAGATGAAATAGCTTCTATTTTCTTGGTTACTACTAAAAATTTAAATTTAAAATCATGCAAATTTAGAATGAATCGATTACTGCAATTTAACTGGTGAGAAACACACTTATTTGGAAAAAAGATTATTTATTTTTAATAAGTGCCGGTCTATTTTTGAAAAAAGAAAAACAAAAAAAAAAAAAAGGGTTAAACTAATCCGAGTTAGATCACCAAAAGAACTCCACTTGAGACTCATTCAAAACATGAATCAGGGATAGATACACAAGCAAGCAATCAAGATTATCCAAGATCAAGATAAATTGGTGCAAATTGATGGAAATGCACTCAATTTGAGTATATTGGTATTGGTTTTCATTTTGTGTATATATATGTACAATTGGATCAAAATTGTATGTTACAAAATTGTGAGGGAGTTCATGGAAAGAACACTAATTATTCAGAATATTGAGAAGGGATACTCTGGTTTTCACCAATTGCCTATATATGCACTCAAGTTCCTCCTCTGCTTCTTTAATGCTCGACTCCAATGACTCCAATCCTTTCAGAACGTTTTGAACTTGCAAATGTTTGATGTCTTTGCTTGATTTTAGGACAAGCAACTCAGTATCAATGTTCTCTACTTCATTGACTTCAACTTCACATGAATCGCGCTTGGATTGCAATAATTTTGAGATTATAGAGGACTTTGATTTTGCCTTTGGCTCAGAAATGAAAGATAAGATGGATTTGAACGCCGAAACGCTAATTTCCTCGACATCTCTTAGCATGCTAATCGTGTTCGAGTTACTGTCCAATGCTGCTGGTGAACAATTCCTCTCCTTTCTCTTCAAATTTCTCAGAGACTTGCAAATCAGTTTGTTCAACTTCTTTCTAGATAACATATATGCATCAACTTCGCTTATCAAGCAAATGTCTCCGCCTTTTCTTCTCCGGAGAGATAATTCAAGTGCCTGCACACATTCCTTCAACTGTGAGAAAAAGTCTCTTGTGGCGTCACACATATCCAATCCATTTAATGCATTCTCTCCAGACTTGTTTAGATTTTGTTGGGTGGTTGGCAATTGAAGCAAATCATCAACACACTCGAACAAATTTTTTAGGCCATTTAGTTTCTGCCCTATTGATGAGGATTGTGATGCCTTCAACCTGTACAGTTGCTCCTCGATGCTTACTGTTAGAGGATGAGATCTTGATGGTAAACTGATTGAACGAAGATGACAAGTAGCCATTTTTAATTTATTCTGCACAAGAAAGGCTATCAAGAAGATATTTACAGAACGTCTTAGACCTTGGTTATTGTCTAGGCCATCACATTGAACGTCTTATATATAGAAGACCAATAATAGAACTTAGACATCTCAGCTTCTTGATCTTGATCTAAATTGGCTGTCATGTTGTGTTGTGATGAAGCATTCTGATTAAATAAATTCATGATGTATATATATTGTCATACAAATTATGTGCCAAAAGATTCCATTTCCAAGGCAAAAAATCAGCATCAAATTATATAGCATTGAGCTTGTGTCCATCCATCAAATTATTCAATTAAGATAATGAAAATAAGAAATCATTTAATATTGGTACCTGATAGAGTTGTTTCCTGCTTAGTTTTCATGTCCAGAATCCGAACCAACTCCAATAAAATATATCCACAAGGGGATGAAGCTGCATTTGCTTCACAGATAAGAACATGCATGTAATTGTTCTTATTCTCTCTCTAATTCTGCATACCAATTAATAAGGAGACTGTCTGACAACTCTCATTGGGATGCCTGGTGTCAGGGAGCAAGTAGAATCCCGACAGCCTTCATTGTATATAAATTAGATACTTCCATTTACATTTAGCTGATTTCTTTACATGAATCTGGTTGACCAAATGCAAAGCATGATCCACCTGCACAGCTGCAAATCAAGCTTAACTGATTTCTTTATATGAACCAAACAACGAGAAAAAGATGAGAAGGTCATATTTGAATAAGCAATAAACTAAAATTCATATAAGGGGTGAGTCTATTTGCAATTATTTAATTTTGGTCAAACAGAAGTCTATACTCAATAATATACCAAAAGCATTATATTAAGAACTTCTATTGGTGTTCAAGGAAATGTTAAAATAAATTATGACCCCAAGTAAAAGTCATACAGTTGCAAGATAAAGATACAGAAAATGATAATACTGCTCAAAAATTCTCTTCAATGGGGACTTCACTAAGTCAATATATATTTCAAAAAGAATAAGTAACCATTCAGGAAGCAGGTACCTCCAATCGGTTGCTCTATGTCATACAGTAACAAATACAAATAGCTTAAAGATTGGTGAAAAGAAACTTATGGTTGCAAAATAAAATGCAAATATAGCATATATGTTGATATATATGCTCCAGAATCTCTAGAAAATTTGGTTGAAAGGACTGATAAATATTATATACATGCCTTTTACATGCGCAGAGATCTCAGTACATCCTCATTCCATAGTGCTTGCTAGGATCAAATATAAAATGAAACACCAGCTCTATAAATTGAAAAAACGCAACATTTTGAATTCCCTTGCAGTGAAGAACAAAAAGCACAAAGAGAGAAGATACAAATTGAGAGAGAAGATACACAGCAACCTTAAGGAAAATGTTTTCAGAAGTGTATCAGTATTAACTTGGAATTACTTCTATTTGTATGATATATACAATAATGGACAAAATTGATTGATACAAAATTTTGCTAGGGGTTGTTTGAAGCAACAACACTAATGATTTAAAATGTTGAGAAGAGAAACTCTGGTTTTCACCAATTTTCTATAGACACACTCTAACTCTTCCCCTGCTTCCTGAAGACTTGACTCCATAGCCTCCAATCCTTTCAAGACATTTTGTACCTGATTGATGTCTTTGCTTGACTTCAAGAGAAGCAATTCAGCATCAATCATCTCCATTTCATTGGCTTCAACTTCCTCTTTACAAGATACATGCTTGGGTTGCAATAATTTTGTGACAATGGACCATCCAGAGGGCTTTGATTTTGCCTTAGACTGCATGGTGAAATATAAGATGGACTCAAACACAGCTAGACTAATCTCCTCAGCACCTTTTAGCATTGTAATTACTGTATCAGAGTAATCAGCCAAAGTTGTTTTTCTGCAATTCTTCTCATTTCTCTTCAGATTTCTTAGATACTTGCAAATTACTTTAGTCAATTTTTTTCTAGATACCATGTATGCATCAACTTCATTCAAACAAGATTCTCCTCCTCTTGTTCTTCGAATAGATGATTCAAGTCCTTGCACACATTCTCTCATTTGCAACAAAAAATCTCTTGTGGCGCTGCAGATATCCAACAGCCCCAAAGATTCATTCAGTGCTTCCTCCACATATTGTTTTTGGTGCTCATGAGAGAGAGCCTGTTGTGTGTGATGCAGTTGAAGAAAATCACCAACGCACTCGTATAACTCTTTAAGACAAGCCAATTTCAGGGCTATTGATGAGGAATATGAAGTCTTCAACTTGTGCAGTTGCTCCTCAATTCTTATGCTGAGGGGATGAGATGTAGAGGGCAAGCTGTTGGAACGGAGATGAAAAGAAGCCATTTTAATTTCTTGCAGAAGAAAGCCTACCGAGAATATGAATGTGCAATTGGTCTTGGTGTTTAAGACAACCCATTCTATATCTTATATATGGTAGGAAGCTCAATACACATAACAATCCTTTTCTTTTGCAATATGGATCCATATTAGCTGTCACGTTCCAACTCTTGAGACAGAGCCGCCAATGTCTCCTCATTGTCTTGCTGAAAAAATTAGGCGTTTTGCTGCTAAACAAAACCCTCATGGATTTAAAATCAAATAATAGTCACATTCAATGCCTTTTTCACCGCAGCACCGAGACAGAAAGATCAGAATCAAATTGCAGTGCTATTATTAGGTTATTATAAGCATCGTGAGCAATAATGAACATAAAAGAATTATAATATATTCATCCACGAGCAGAATGCAGCCACACTCACCGGACAGCCAAGAACCAAGTTGGGCAATAATTGACATATCATAGGTATCAATTCAAGATGAATGCAACATGCTACTGACTTCAGCAAGTGGCATCTTCAACAATATATATATATATATATATAAGTAGACGCGACAAGAACCAGCAAATTAGTGCTCTACGTGCTACGGCTTTGCACGGCAGTGTTAGCTTCGGCATTTGGCCAAAACTACTTTCAATTTGAAATTCTTACCTGATAGAAGAGAGAAGAAGATCTCAGCGCGTAATATGCGGCTGCTGTCTGCAGCATCTCCCGCCAAAGCTTAGGGACTCGTGGCGCATATTTATCACCACCTTTCTTTCAAGCATTTTATCAAATGCTTAAATTGCTTTCTATCAGAATTTTACTGTGGGCTTTTGATTGGTGCATGTCTAGTGACCCGGAAAAAACAAGTAAGCGGGCACAGATAACAAGTTACAAACAAAAATAACATTTGGGGCTCACTTTGTTATGGGCTTACTTATAGTTTCAGGCGTTCCAATTAACTCCCAGTAAAATGTGCTTTCGGCGTGTCCAACTTGTATTATCACTTTTTTACAAGGACCAATCAAATTATTCTTGATAAAAAGAATCGTAAAATTGTAAAGTACTCCTATTATCATTTTTCAATAAAATTTTGAAGTAGTTGTCGGTCTAGAAATTCATTCCCTTTGTAGTACTACTATTATCACACGAGATAAGCATATTAGCTACTTGTTTTAGGAAAAAATGCTGGATGAAAATATTAAGTTTCTAATTAAAATTTAGAATGAAATTGCAAATAATTTTATGATTAAGCAAAATAAAACTTAAGTTCATTTTTTAAAACTAAAGATAGTTAGTAGTTTTCCTTCCTTTTTTTTTTTTTTCCAATAAACAGACATGGATATTCTTATGCCAGTTTCAATCGCTTGAATGATTTCTTTATATTGACTTGGTATATTATTAGAGTATTAGCCAGTAGAATCAAACTCTAATTATTAAGAAATGAAAACTTCCATCTTTAGCAGCTGTTGGTTGTAAAAATATTTATAAGATATTATTAATGCATGATTCAAATGATTGATGCCAAAATATTTTCTCTTGTGGTGGATTAAACATTATTTCAAAAAAATAAAGATTAATTACAGACATTAGGACAGCAAAGGAGCAACATCTTCACAGTATCTTTCATCGTCATCCCATGTATGTGTCTATTCTGGAGCAAAAGATGAACTTCATGGGAATTAAAGTGCTTGCAAGTTGCAAATTCTGCTTTAAAGAATGAAACCCCTTATAGGAAGAATCAGCAGGGTAACTAAGGAAGAAGCAGGATTCAAAATAATCACACATAAAAGAATAGTAGAATCCTTACAAATATCATGATACATCAATCTGCCATATAAATGTGACATCCAATTGGTGTTCCCGTAGTCCCTTGCGTCAACTCCCACGAAATCATATGAACTTTATACTGCAGCTCGCGTGGTTCATGATTGAGATTCCTGTCCAGACAGGCACACAACTTGAAAGCTATGGTCTGGATTGGCCGAGTTTGTGAGTTGCTATATGCATCATCGTGTAATGTAGACAAAAGAACTATGAATATCCGGCAGCTGCATTGTCCTCTACTATGACACTTTCCTTTATTTCATGTATCATTTTCAACACTTGCCACATTGCAGGTCTCTGTTCTGGAGATGTCAAGCTACAAACACTGGCAACTTCAGTGAGCATTCCTAGTTGGTTATCTTCTGCACCGTCACCTTCCCTCACTGCTTTAACCCAGTCCAACATATCAGCAGGGGCCAGGAATGGATGGTGTGAAGGATGTTTACCAGTCAGAAGCTCAAGTAATAGGACACCAAATGCATACACATCAGATTTGGCAGTGGCTCGATGGCTTGACTTGCGAGTCTCAGGTGCTTTACATGCTATGGAATCAGGATCTTCAGTAGAAGACGTATCTGCAAGGGAGGCAAGGCAATAGTCTGTGATGCAGGCCTCAAAATCAGCTCCAAGAAGAACATTGGAAGATTTCAGGTTTCCGTGAACTAGCTTCGATGGTTGGTGGATATAGGCAAGACCTTGGGCCAAATCTTCAGCTATCTTTAAGCATGACGTCCAGTGAAGAGGCTTTGCTTGGCTAGATCTTGAACCTGGTCACATTTTTCTCAGTTGTGAGCCACAAATGGATAACAATTTCGATGCCATTTGCTAGTAATGTAAAGCATGAAGAACCATTTGTTTAATTAGAACGCATCTATTTATGGTATTAGATGTTCATTATGGAAGACTATGCAATAAACAATAATCAGATCATGCATGGCACCATTTTCAAAAACGAATCCAGAAAAAAAAAAAAATACCACCAATAAAGTCATTTTATAATCTCTGTTGCTTATCAATCTTTTCCTATACAGCCATCAGCAACAGAAGTTTTTGCAATGCAATCTTAATAGATACAAAGGGCAGCAGAATAACTGGGTAAACGTTCTCAAGAAGTCTTACAAAATGGAGAGATCATGAAACAACAGGCACAGTGAAGTAGATAAAGAAAAACTTATCACAGGGTTTATCTAACTCTTTCTTTTATCAGAATAATCAAATATATCAATCAATAAATGGAGGAACTTTCAGAAATTGATCCTGGATAGCAATATTACTGCGAAGCATGATCTATCCTAGGGATCTAGTCTAAAAGTCACAGTATAGCCACCTAATATGAAAAATGTTTCCTCAAAAGATGATATCATGGGTCATTGGCACATGAAAGAGCTAAGGTCATGAAATATGCCCTTCCAGCATGATTTAGTAGCAATCCTAACTGTACTAAATCAACAAGATTATTCATTACCAGTTGCATGTCATATGGCTTTTCTTATTAGGATAACTCCCACATGACATACTTTATTACATTATCAACTTGCCATGGAACCTAAACGGCTCTGATGGAATATCAATGACCTAATTCTATCAGTCCCTGGATTTGATGAATGCAAGAATCCAATTATTTTACACCATTCAAACCCCAATACTCATATCACTTGAATAATCCTTCTGTCCGGGCATACTTATATTTCCAGATTAGCAGCATAAGTAACTCAACTAGTTAAGCAAAATAATCTACTATTCTCAGACCACATATTTGCTTGTTAATCTTTACCATTGTAGTTGTAAAAGACACATTTTACTCAAGACTAACTTCAATAGGCAAATAATTAAACACATAAATAAGCACAAAGAAAGACACAAAACCACCAAGAATAAGTTGATCCTACAGCAGCGAAGATAACATTTTGATGTCAAGTTCTCAGAGTACCATTTGCATCAAGTAAATGTAAGTGGCTCTGCAGCAAAACTCAACTCACTGTTTCAAGATTTATCCATAAGCATAATCTAGGACTCCCTTAAAAAAAGACCTGGTACACCAGGACAAAAAAAGCTTACAGTTTCAGAGTTTCACCATTTTGACATAGTCAACACCGTGATTGTAGTACTCTATTCATCTTGAAAAATAAAGCCGCAATTGTCGGCATGGTTAACAGAAGCAGTAAATTCCAAAGTCTAAAAAAGTTGCAATAGTTTTGCAGGACTAAACAAAGAAAGAGCACCACAGATCCACACAAACTACTTGAAAATAACACATCGAAAACATGACATGCCAAGAAGGGTCCTACCAGGTAATTTCTGTGGGTCCATGAGACACGTGATATGAACCCAATATATATGTGGTTCATGAAATTGAATGGAATGAAGGATACAGTTCCAAATTCCAATCAATCCTTATTCCTTAATTGAAAATAGCAAGTATATCCATTGCTATGTAATGTATTGTACCCATCAGAAAGAATGAACAATTCACGTATGTAAACCTCACATGATAACTCTAAAATCCAGTAATCCTACCCGCGTCATTTAATGTTCACCGTGTATTAGTAGATAATATTGCTAACTTCACAAAAATTTCATGAATAAAGATTAAAGGAGACATAGTCCTAATCAAGAGGTAAGCCAAAAGTTCACAAAAAATAATAATGGGTTTTTGAAGTATTCACCGTGAATGAGATTGAAGAGGCTGCCGTTGGGTTGATAATCGTATATAACGAGTCTCTCTCCCTTGGCCTGAAAATAAGCCCTAATCGGCACCAAATTCGGATGGCGCAGCACACCGACGGCCTCCATATGTGTTTCAAAAGCATCACTACTGCTAATGGCAGTCTTACTTGCATCAAGCCTCTTTACCGTCACTATTAGCTGATTATCGAGTACAGCCTTGTATGTAGTCCCTATTGTACCTCTACCCAGCAACTCCGCCGATGCCCTCATTAACTGCTCTAATGTGTACAGCTGTGTTTCCCCTCCACAAAACACTAAACTCCCACTCTTCTCTGCTCTTCTCATTTGTGGAATCTGAATTTCTTTCGGCATTGAATGTACTACTACTTCGCTATATTCCCTGATAGCTTGAGCTTCTCCTGTCGAATTTGTATGAATAGACTTTGCAGTTTCAACAGCAGATGCTGTTGCTGGCGGCTGTTTCCTTTCCGACTTTGTTTGTTTGCTCTGTTTCTTAATTAAAACAAAAAAGAGGCACAAAATAGACAAAATCAACACAGAAACACCAGCAGTGAAACCTAAAATAGCAGTGGTTCTCTTGTGCTCCTGCGACGATCGCGGAGACAAAACTACAACACCTCCATTTTCCGCCTGCGCGCTCTGGGTTAGCGGCGCCGTTGGAGAGGTGGCATTTGACGATGACGGCGAGTCAAAAAACGGAGACCGCATCCTAGTACAAGCCTTGTTAATAATCTCCCCACAAAGATCCGGATTAAGAGAAAACGAAGACGCATCAAACTTAGACAGAGTAGGCGTTACCGGAATCGGTCCTGTAAGATTATTTCCAGAAACATTGAAAAATACCAGAAAAGTTTGGTTCAATGGCGGGAGAGTTCCGTCAAACCGGTTCCACTCTAGCTGAAGCGAATTGAGCCGGTCAAGAGAAGACAACTGAACCGGAATCGGACCAGTAAGATTATTAAAAGAAAGATCAAGAACAACAAGCCTATGCAGCAACAAAACGGAAGGAGGGAAAGATCCAGAGAAAGAGTTATGGCTTAGAAACAGAGATTTCAAGTTAAAAAGAGACGAGAGATCAGGAACAGGACCAGAGAGCGAGTTGTTCCGTAGACTGAGGTCTCGGAGCTGGTCAAGGCGGGAGAGAGTGTAGGGAGCGAAAGTACCACGAAGAGCAAAACCTTGAAGGACGAAGCGAACGACACGGCCTTGAGCACACTTGACGCCTTGCCATTGACAGTAGTCGAAGCGCTCGTTAATAGTGTAAAGAAGCTTGTTATCTAAGTCGGCTTTGGACTTGAAAGAAAGCAACGAAACGGCGTCGGGTGGGAGAAGGTAGCTTGTTTGGGAAGCAGCGAAGGCGAAACAGGAGGCGAAAGAGAGGAAGAAGAAGACAAGAAGAAGTGGCATTGCATGAGAAAGTGAAGAAGACGAGTGAGTGAGAGAGGAAGTAGTGTCTGTGTTTTTTGAGGTGGCTGTGTAGGTGTTTTGCGGAGCAGCTGGCTTTGCTTTCTAGTGGGAATCAGGAAGTCACGTGGGAGTGGGGATTAGCGACTGACGAAGTGGGGAATAGCGACTGACGAAGGGAGAAATTTGATTCCCTTTTAGGCGCGTGACTTCAGTTTATATATGCTTATTTCGAAGAGGGAAAAATTCTGTAATTCTTTACATTTTTTTATTTTTCATATTAATAAATAGATACTTATATTTCTTTTTTATTTTCCCCATTTTGTGAACAACAAAAGACTGATTTTTGAGCAGTCTATAATTAATATCTTACAGTTTTATGTACCTTCTAGTTATAAATTTAGTATTCAAATGAATGAAACTCATTTTAAAAGCGTCAATTTAATTAATTTACTATTTGCAATTACTTACATATGGTAACAAAATTTTTTATAATTTTGACGAAATATCTAATACTTGCAATATTAGTATCGTTAAAAATTAGGGGCAGTGTACCTACAATAGTAGGTATGATAGTCCTATCTACAAGGGTTGTTATAGGAAAGCTTTCATCTTGACATGACATGGGATGACAGTTAAGTTATGTAATGGATTAATGCTCCTCCTTATGAATTCCATTTTTATTAAAAAAAAAAATTGAAGTTTATTGAGGTGGGAATTAACTTCGGCGCGTGGGAATGGAAGGCATAGACAGTATGATATTAATTGGAGACAGCATTCGGATATCCAATAAGCGCAGACTGTACGTACCCTGTGGTTGACTATAATGTTCTCTGCAAGGAGCATAAATTAGCGCAGCTAAGCAACTAGTTTTATGTAGACTAAAAAAAATAGTTACGCAAAAGTTCAGTTTAATCGGATTTTTAATTGGGTTTCAACGTGCTCTCGTTTAATAAATAAGTCGAATTCCAACTTAATGATATTCAATACGAAATTTCATCAAATTTTATCAAATATATATATATATTATTTTAAATTAGTCGAATTTTAAATTTAAAATTTTTTAATTAAACTCAAGTCTCAATTAAATTTAAACTGTCATGAGCTAAGTTTGAATTTAAAATTTTAAGACTCATATTTCAAACTGAATTCAGGACAAGTTTTGAGTCTAGCAGATTTAAGCTCAGTTTTTTTACGCTCCTGAGTCAAGCCACATTGCTGGCACATTGGTTCACATGTCAGTATTTGGCTCGCGTGAGTAAATTGGGCCGTGCATCAATGAGTCTATCGAGTTTAGGTGCTTAATTAAGCTTGGAGAGGAATGGCATTAGCATGGATATTTCGACCTTGGAACCGAATGTTTTACTATTAATTATAACTAATTATTGGATAACAGCTTTAATTGTACGTCAAGGCTAAATTTAATTGATATCAGTAACTAACTGTAATCACCGCCTTTTTATTTCACAATCATCTGCTTTTCGAGTTTCCAATTTAAGATAAATTATTTTCACCCAAGTGAAAGGTCTGCTTCTCTCACCAATTGGGCATACTTTTCCATTCTATTTAATTTCTAATTTATATATTAAATTTGTTTCCTTATTAAGTTGATGCACTTTTATCTTACCTTTTCACTAAAATGTGAGGGAATGAAAAAAATCTCGGTTAAAAATGCTTCTCACGTATGGACTTGACACCGTGCGAGCATAGCTATTAGACTAAGAATACTTTTGAGATAAATCGAAAAGAAAAATGCGAGAAAATGACTTAATTATACCCTCTTTAGATTTTACTCATAGACTAAATTATTAAAAAATTTATTTTTTAAATGAGAGTGTCCTTTAGACAAATTTTATTCAAAATATAATAACTTTTATTTCGAAGTAAGTGATAGTAAATTATATTTAAATTTATTAGACAATTTTTGTAAAATCAAGAGTTTGGGTATATATATATATATTAAACCAAGAGTTGGATTTATATAAGTTTATATTTATACGTAAAAGATTAAATCATGGAATATTCTATATTTTGTACAATGTTTTTTGAAAACCAAAAAAAGATAATTGTCATAGAGAAATGAGCCCAAAGGTACAACAAAACAACCATCTATTGCGGCGGAAAATGGGTTAAATTTTAGTGAAGGATTCAAAGAAGGGAGAATGTGACTTTGTAGATTAAATTGTTGAATACTATCTTTCTGAAACCACTTTTTGTTAGTGTCCACTGTGAAGAATTTGGTAATGGATTAGCACTTAGCAATTTCTTGGGTGCTGCTGGTTGCTTCAAGATAGAATCATGTCACCTTTTAAGAAAGCCAAATCCCATCTGCCCCTTCCTTTTTAAGCTAATTCCACTTAAATAACATCAGCATGTGCTCTTCATATCACCACATTAAAATATCCCCTTTGCCTTTTCATTCTTTTCCATAATTCTTCCTTTTTTTTTTTTTTTTTTTTTTTTTCTTTTTTTTTGCTTGGGGAGCGATCACAGAAATTATGATTTAAATCAGTTTGTGTTGTATTTATTAAAATTAATTTCTTTAAATTATTTTAAATTTTAATTCAATTTTCAATTAAAAAAAAAACAAATGGGTGGAAATAGTAATGTTTTAGGTGAATTTTATGATGATGATTGGGCCACCAGACAATGGACAAAGCCCAACTTAGATTGAAAAAGCCTTTATTATCAAAAATTTGTGAGCTTCTAGACAAAAGCAACAGGAAATGATCTTTTGTTAGTCATTGTTTTGGTTATTTTTCAGGCAAAAACCGATTGTCTAGCTCTTTTGAATTGAATTATGACTTAGAGTTTTTGCACTTAGCGCAGCTGTATCATAATTCTACCCCTGTTAAAAAGGCCCCCATACATTTTTGAGGTTGGGCTTCAATTTCATCCATGTTAACTGGCCACTTCAACTATTCTGGACCTCTCTTTGATCTCTGGTTACAAAAATTCTACATTTCTTCTATACCAATAGTTTGAAATCAAAATTCAAAAATTAACTATTTCAGTTCTTCCAACTCACAAAATTGAATAAATTAATTTTTTTCATGTCATTTGTTTCGAACTTAATTAAAAATATAATCCTCCAATTTTTTTAATCGACCGGTTAAACTTCCTTTTTTTTTTTTTTTTTTGCTTGGAGCGATCAGAAATATGATTAAATCAGTTTGTGTATTTATTAAAATTAATTTCTTTAACATTAATTTAAAATTTTAATTCAATTTTCAATTAAAAAAAAAACAAATGGGTGGAAATAGTAATGTTTTAGGTGAATTTATGATGATGATTGGGCCACCAGACAATGACAAAGCCCAAAGCTTAGATTGAAAAGCCTTTATTATCAAAATTTGTGAGCTTCTAGACAAAAAGCAAACAGGAAATGATCTTTTGTAGTCATTGTTGGTTATTTTTCAGGCAAAACCGATTGTCTAGCTCTTGATTGATATGACTAGAGTTTTTGCATAGGCCAGCTGTATCATATCCTACCCCTGTTAAAAAGGCCCATTTACATTTGGGTTGGGCTTCAATTTCATCCATGTTAACTGGCCCACTTCAACTTCTGGACCCTTCTTTGATCTCTGGTTACAAAATTCTACATTTCTTCTAACCAATAGTTGAAATCAAAATCAAAATTAACTATTTCAGTTCTCCAACTCACAAAATTGAATAAATTAATTTTTTTCATGTCATTTGTTTCGAACTAATTAAAATTAATCCTCCAATTTTAATCGACCGGTTAAACTTAACTCTAATCATTTTACTTGCTAGGTGTAATTTCATCATTCTCCTTGATTAGAGAATAAGCAATATTCGTTAAACTAATATTATGCATTTAGCATATGTGTGGAAATAATTGTCACGAAAGGGATATATCTTAAATAATTATTTGAGGATTTTCAATTTTAAAATGGGTTTGGTTGGTAGGATGTCCAGCGTGAAAATGTTGGATTGGATTTTTTTTAAAGAATAAATAATTAGAACTTTGATAGTGGTAGGTGCTTCAAAATTTGTGGTGCTTCAAAATTTGTCTCCACTGTAAGCTTGCAGTACTCTCGTACATTAATTAATTTTAATTGATATATAATTATATATCATTGAACTACCAATTCAAATTTTGCAATACTACAAAAATTGATTTTAGTTGTTTCTGTAAAATACTTTAACTTGTATGAAAATATTTCCTACTCCATTATTTGGAATATTTAGAAAAATAAATTAATGAAAAATATTTTATAATCAAAAGAAAACTAAATTATATTGAAAAAAACTTCTTATTCTCCAAAAAGGAAAATATTTTTCTGACGTTGACAAATTTATTATAACCTTATAAATGTATATTTTTTAATTTATTAATTACTAGTAGCTACCATTACCAATCATCATTCTCTACCGGCTACGGTCACCGGCGACTTTTATAATTTATTTTTTTATTTTTATCATATTTAATAATAAAAATTTTAAATACGGCATATCTATTATTATAAATATTTTGTAATTTTATGAGTTAAAGATTTTAATATTTTTTAACTAATTTTCAATATTGCAATCAAAAATAGAAAATAATTTATTCAAAAAATGTTTTCTTTGAAAAATATTTTTCAAAGGTTAGTTGTTTTTTTGAAAATAAATAGAAACTCAATCTTAATAAATTCGAAATTCAGCGTGAATAATATTACAAATTACATTTGTTTTCAGTGTTAGATGAACTTTATATTGCTTTAACAGAATTAGTTATAGCTAAAACCCGCTACATCCTATTCATATGCTTGAAAATAACATAAAGTAAATAGTCTATTGCTATTGCATTTCCATTTCATATAACTGAAAGACAATACTTACTTGCTCGGCGTTTCTACTAATGTTTTAAAATTTTATGAAACAGACGATAAAATATTATTCTCTTAAACGTTTAATGAACCCAATAAAATAATTAATAACTATTTAAATAATTAATTTTAGGTAACATGAGCTCAAAGTTTTTATTAAATTAGCTTAGTATGTGTGTTTCTATATAACTTGTAACATGTATATTATTCACAAGCTTGGAACCACCTCCAGTTTGTAATATAATGAATAGAAAGGACAGGTAGCTAGGGCATAATCTAATGATTAATTATTAAAATAGAATAGGTTGCAGGTAATTGGTCTCTCTCAAAGGTAACTACTTATTTAAGAAATGACACATTTATTTAATATGATTATGTTAGGTTACTTGTAAACTAAAACAAGGAAAAGCGACTTTTGGCTAGTAATTAGTTATTGGGTCGCTAGACTTATACCAGCTACTTTGCTTCCACCAGCTCCAGTCCAACCACTTTGTGTTTTGCACATCAAAATTGGATTAATTACATCAATTTCCACTCTCTTTCAAATAGTTAAAATTAAAAATTGGCTTTTGACAAATCACAATTGCATAGCAACAAACTCAACTAATTAATAAAATATTTAAAATATGTTAATAAACTTTGTCTTAACACATATCTAAAATCTTTGGGTTTCAATGTATTAGTGTTTAACCATTTGAATTAAACTTTATTTCCAGTCTTTGAGTTTCAGGAGCTGAACGTTAACCATTTAGGCTAAGTGCATATGGCTTAATAAGTATTATTATTTTTGTCATTTGATACCATATACAATGATATTATACGCTCTATATCACTGAAATCAATTACAATGGTTTCAAATCCATCAAGAACCTATTATAAAGAAAATAATACAAATTACATTTAAATCATTACATAGATTGAGAATTCAACTTGGGGCGTCACCTCTTACCATTAGGGCTACGGATCATTTGCGGCTCAACAAGTGATAATTAAGGAAAATAATAATTAACTTCAAAATGCATTGTAATTAGGTTTTCTATAATATATTATTTGATTGATTGTAAAGTGACGCATGTCACATTCATATTTGCTGATCCACTGTTACTTCAAAATATATTATTTTTGCACTAGAGCTCTGTAACCCATCTTTAAATCATTCCCTTCTTTTCTCATTTCCATCAAAACCTTGACCACAAAGAACAACAAAAAGAAGAGAGAAATCTTTCTCTCTTGCACAAAAACATGAAGAACAATAACAATAACAATACAAAGCTTATTCTCCTTCACCCTTATATCCAGAAACAAGGAAGCTCTAATCGCTTATGGCTTCTTGCCTTTGTTTCATTTTTCACTATTGCTTTTCTTGTAACTCTTATATACACAAGAGACTCTTTACCTAGTAAAACCGCCACATCTGCTGCTGGCGCCGCCATAACAACTGCCGCTTCCTCCTCTATCTCCGCCAATGCACCATTACCTACCACTGTTATCAATACTCTTCTCCATTATGCTTCAAGATCAAATGACAGTTTCCATATGTCGTATTCTGAAATCAAACCCATATCTGATGTTCTTAGAAAATGCTCTTCTCCATGTAATTTTCTTGTTTTTGGGTTAACACATGAAACCCTTCTTTGGAAAGCTTTAAACCACAACGGTCGAACAGTTTTTATAGATGAAAATCGCTATTACGCAGCCTATTTCGAAGAGTTACATCCAGAAGTCGATGTTTTTGATGTGCAATACACAACAAAAATGGGAGAGTTTAAAGAATTGATAGCTTCTGCAAAAGACCAAATACGCAACGAATGCAGGCCAGTTCAAAATCTACTTTTCTCTGAATGTAAGCTTGGGATCAATGACTTGCCCAATCATGTATACGAAGTAGACTGGGATGTTATATTGATCGATGGGCCACGCGGCGACGGACCAGAGGGGCCAGGGAGGATGACACCAATATTTACAGCAGGAGTGTTAGCTAGAAGCAGAAAGGCCGGAAATGGAAAGACTCATATATTTGTGCATGATTATTACAGAGACGTGGAGAAAGTGTATGGGAATGAGTTTTTATGCAGAGAAAATTTGGTAGAGGCTAATGATATGTTAGCTCATTTTGTGGTGGAAAAGATGGATGAGAATAGCTTCCAATTCTGTGGCAGCAAAACGTCAAAATCAAAATCAGTTTCTTGATCATCATTTTATAAATAGTAATTGTTTTGTTGGGTATTATATGATCAAGAAAATTAAGCACATATATAGTCATCCTTGCAGTGGTAAAAAATGGTAAGGTAAACGGAAATTTATTGTTATTTATCATCATTTGGAAGTTTTCATCGACTTCTTTTTGTTTTCTTGGAATTGGGGACTGGCAAGGAAAGTAAAAAATAATTCTTTTTTGGCAAATTGTAATTTGGTGTTAATGAAAGCTTCAGTTCATTCCATCTATGTGTTAGTACTTCTCTTTGGTCATGCATGTAATTTCTTTTAATCTTCTTACTTTAAGAAATGGATTTTCAAATACTTGATTAATTCTTCTAAGAAGACAAAGAAATTGGGATTATAATATAATCTAATTAATTACAATATAATCTAATTGTTGAATCCGCATATGATTATCCAAGTGACCAAATTCGACTCTCGTTCTCCTTTCGATTCTCTAAAATTACAGGAAAAAGAAATAACGGAGAAAATGACAAAAATCAACCACATATATATAGAGAACCAAAAATAAGCTATTAAATACAGATTATTAGATGGAATTGGCAATGTTTGTTATACATATTGCCACATGACAATAGAATATACATCAAAGCAAAAGAGAACTGCCAGGCTGGTTATGGCCTATACAGGTCTAGGGCCAGCCCTTAATCAAACAAGTAGCATATTTGCTACTACAACATATTTTAGGTATATGATATCTAGGGGCGTGAAAATATATCATTTTACGGTAATATGATTTACCTAACACGAGTATTAAATGAGTTAGTGTTAAGTTTAAATGAATTTGTGTCATAAATAGGTGATCTATATATGACACGAATTTAAATGGTTCATGTCACAATTTAGCTCGTGTAATCCATTTATCTAAAAATAAAAATGAAATTTTATATATAATATGTATATTAAGCGGATTATACATATTATACATATCATGTTTTTAATTCATATATCACCCATTGAAAATTTAATTGAATTTCTTTTTGATTCATATATAATTCATTTAATTAAATGAATTACACGCGTTGTTGTGTTTTTTTTTTTTTTTAGCATTTTATAACATTTACTCTTAACTTTTTGTGAATAGTGAGATGTTAACTCGATAGAAGCTCCTAACATTATTTTTTTTCATATTCCAATCTATTAATTCATATGTTTATTCTTAAAATCACTCAAGAAATGAGAAGATGGGATGGGATGCCACCCTAGTTTCCGTAAGACTAGAAGCACATGGCTAGGCATGAAAAATAATTAAAGATGAAATTCCTTATATATATATAGATTTTATTTTCATATGCAAGAAAACAACTTTTCATAATCATTCTCGCCTCAGCCTTACAGACACGGAAGCTTTTGAGAGCTTTATATTGTTGGATTTTCCTTTGAGGCTTTGAGAAACATTACAGAGTGGTAAGAGTATACATAATAGCCACTTCTGGAGCCATTTTGTCCTAACTTCACCATCAAACAGCATCAGCCAAAGCTTCAATGGCCACCGACTTCAAATCCATTCCAATTATCGGTAATCAAATCTTCTTCAAATTCGCATATTTATCTACCTATCTGACCCAATAACATAGTAGCTTTTTCAAAGTGTTTTTGTTTAAATATGCAGATATAAGCCCTTTGGTGGCAAAATTCCGTGATCCAGACATGGCTCAAGACCCCACTGTGTGTGAAGTAGTTAAAGAATTGGACCGGGCTTGTAGAGAAGCTGGATTCTTCTACGTGGTACATTTCCTTCCTATTTTTTGTGTTTTATAATTACGTTTAATTCGATTTTGCTGTTATTGATTGTGGGTAGATTGAGTTTTTGGTTTCTGTTTATGTTGTTATTACTGGATTGTTGCTTGTAGAGATAGAATTTTGCTAATCTGTTGATTAAACGAAAACTATAAAATTAAGATAGTGTTAAAAAGGTGAAAAATTGTATGACAGTGATTTTGATGGGATTCTGATAGTGTTGATGGTTTCCAGTCTGTTGCTGGAACTAGTAACAGTTAGTGCTATTAATTCATTACTAGCAGAAAGGAGAATCCGCAACTTTTAATGCTTCTACCTTGATCATTGCTTTTAATTGAAATTGGAATAAGAAAACAAAAGGGCAATTTCTTCTCTACATGGTATTGCTTACTAAATAGTCAGGGGAAAATAAGATTACTATGTTCTTATAATTATTTTATATGGCTTTTGTTCTTATTTTTTATTTTCTGTATGCTTTTTTGCTCTGTGGTTGATTAGAAGGGCCATGGTATACCTGATTCTCTCATTAAAGAGGTTAAAAGTTTGACGCACAAATTTTTTGATCTTCCCTATGAAGAAAAACTGAAAATCAAGATGACTGCTGCTGCTGGATACAGGTTAGATCTTCGAAATAGCTTGATATATCTAAAACCTAATTTATCAATAG
Source organism: Jatropha curcas (assembly GCF_014843425.1). The sequence goes on along the minus strand of NW_023591279.1, from coordinate 73,314 downwards.
CACTGATGTACCATATTCAAGCAGTGAGCTCTCTTTTTGGATTCAGGGGATACCAGAGACTTGGAGAAAATATAACTAAAGGCATTCCTGACATGCACGAAGCTATTGATGTAGGTTTCGCTTGTTTACCTTCATCCAATAAGTTTGATCCCAAAATGTTTGTTGTGCATTTTACATTTTTACTAGACAAAGATTTTTTTTTTTTTTTTCCTTTATTAATAAGCTTAAGATTATAAATATACATGAAAAAGATAATCATTGGTGTCCACTTCCATATTGAACTTCCTTGCTCATTTCAGAAGTGCTGTTGCTTTTCTTTCTTTAATTCTTTCTTCCCTGGAAATCCACTGTAGTTATGTTTGTGTTCATTGTAGTGTTACAGAGAAATAAAAGCAGGGATGTATGGAGATCTTGGCAAACCCATGGAAGGATGTAACCAATGGTATGTGAAATTTCAAATTGTTTTTGTCTAATTCAATTTCAAGTGTTTTCCATTCAGAATATTGCTAAACTTTGATGCCGTTTCTTTTCTTATCCTCACAAGTGATTTCGGCCATATCATTTGAATTTGACTGGATGTTCAACCATCAAACCTCAATCAAGACTTTGCTGCCTATGCTGAATTGGTATTAGCAATGCCATTGTAGCAGCAAAGCTAGTCTTGGACAGAGGGTTTCAATTAAATCCTGGAGACATCAAAGTTCTGCCTGCTGGAACACAGACCTGAAAATGGGTTTTCTGCTCTATCATGTTTGGCCACATCCAAAATGTCATTATTTATAAGAAACCCTCGAATAATTTCGAATGGATTATCAATCTGTTTTTACAGTTCTTGAAATGGCTAGTCAGAGGAAACTCCTAAAACGGTTGTTTGGCGTAGTTCCACAATTTTAAGAAGCTTGAGGGTTATAATTTATTCAGATTATCATTTTGAAGCTTCAAAGTGCTGATCTTAAGCCTTGTCAAAGTTTAAAAACTTATTGTTGGTTGTCTTTTTGAAGTTGCATTAGTGGATGCTAGATTGGTTATCGAGATTTGATGAATTTGTGGCTCTTATTCATCTCCTGCTTCTTCATGCAGGCCACTTGATCCACCAAACTTTAAACAACTGATGGAAGAATATATCGGTTTGTGCACAGGTATGCTTATTGCGGTGTGGCTCTTTATTATTTGTCTCTCAAAGTTTGATCTGATTAACAATTTCCATTTTTTCTGTTATAGATCTTTCAAGAAAAATCCTGCGGGGAATAGCTCTAGCATTGGCTGGATCAGTTGACGCATTGGAAGGTGAAATAGCTGGAGATGCATTTTGGGTATTGCGTATTATTGGTTACCCAGGTGTCTCCAGTGCAGAAGGCCAGGATTTGACTGGAAATGATATAGGATGGTAATGCATTCTCATTTGTAGTTAATGCTTTTCACTTCCCTTGTGTTGTTAGATCTAATGTAAATGGCTTCCTATATTTTTACGTTTGATTCTGCTCATGTCTTCTGGCCATATGATTACAGTGGAGCTCACACTGATTATGGTAAAGGTCCCAAACATTAAGTGTTTACTGCCTTGTAATTTCTGGTTTATCATTCTCTGTCATCCTAAAGTGTTGCACTACAGGTTTGTTGACATTGGTTAATCAGGATGATGGTATAACTGCACTTCAGGTATGAAATTACGTTGGTCTTCCATATTTTAGGGAAAACCATTTAGTATGTCTCAAGTTTTAACGCTGATCTCTGGATAGAGTCTGCCAATACTCTCAAAGATATCTTTGCCTATCATTATAGAAATCATATATTTTAGATTCTAGAAATCTCTTGTTGCTTTGAGGAATGCAATAACCAGCTGGTTACGTATATGTCCTGTTTTACACCAATCCCCAGACCTTGCAATGGGTTTTACAATACTTTGTATTATTTAATAAATCATCTCAACTATGTCTCAGTCCCGAACTGGTTGGGATTTGTTGAATATTTCTAGAACTTGTTCACATCCTCTCTCATCCATGTCCCGTCAAGCTAGAGACCTATCGGTTCCCTTTATTTTTGTCATAAAAAATTCAAATGCATGTTCTATCAAACTTTTATGCTTACTATTGATCTATGTGTAAACATTCCCATGATGTTTCTGTTTTCCTTATTGAAGATCAATGATAACAAATAGAATTACATCTTATCTCTCTTAAAATGAAAAAAAGAAAGAAGGAAAAACCTATCCTCTTGAGAGGGGTTTTCTAGTTCTAAAGTCTTGTGTACATCTTCTATGGCACGTATGTTTGCTGCCATTTCTGCACACAACCTTCTCTGAGACCAGTTAAATTAAGCTATTGATTTTATATATGGAGATTGCGCATAAAAGGTAGGAGCCTGTTTCTGGTTAGTAAAACCTTAATTGAGAAGTCGAAGGATCTTTGCGTCTTTTTCTGATTTCATATTTGCTGCTGTATGTCCTGGTTGCTTTTTATGTTTCCCAATTTCTAAATTAGACAAGTTGCTGAAGGTGAGAAACCTGTCTGGTGAGTGGATCTCTGCTCCTCCAATTCCAGGAACATTTGTTTGCAACATTGGAGACATGCTAAAGGTAAGGTCAACTGACCTAAGGCTCCATTTGATGAGCTGTTGTGGAATATAATATAATATAATATAATTAAATATATAACTAACATAAACAGTAACATTACACTGGAAATGCATTTGATTACACTATATTACATTTCATTATGGTTCACGAAATGTAGCCTTCATGTCTATATTCCTCTTGGTTCTGTTATATCATACTTATGGGGCCTCAGCAAATTACAGATCTGGTCAAACGGTTTGTACGATTCAACTCTGCATCGAGTTATCAACAACTACCCAAAATATCGTGTATGCATAGCTTATTTTTATGAGGTCAGTCAATATTTCAATTTATCTCTCGTCATCTTTTCATTGAAAATTGATAATTAACATGTGATTTTATTGCATGAACAGCCTAATTTTGATGCAGCCGTAGAGCCTTTAGAAATTTGTATAAAGAGGAGTGGTGGCATAAGGAAGGCTGGGAAAGCAGTTTACGGTGAGCATCTAGTGGGCAAAGTCCAAACTAACTTTGTTTAACTTTTCTTGTAATTTGTAAGTGTGTACTGTTGTGTATGCTACTGAATAATACCCTGTTTCTGCAACAAGGTTTGTTTAGCATCTATGCTTGTGTTGAATGGATTTGTATCTTTTATCCCTTTTTTTTTTTTTTGGCCCTACTCACGCTTGAGAAGCATTTTATATTGACAACGTACAAAATTTTATTATATTTTTGAACTGAGTTTTATATTTTTAAACAACAGAAATTAAAGTAGCATTCAAAAAACTCAAAATTAGAAATTTTAGCAAGTTCAGGACAAAACAAAGCACGAAAAGGAACTGAATAAATTTATAAAAAAAAATCAGAAAAAAAAAGTACTATCTTCATTTCATTTTGTTTACATTTTGTTTACATGGTTTGACGAAATATGCATATTAAGAATTTAGTCAATAAAAGTTATTTTGCTCTTTTTTACCTTTAATAACTCATTAATATACTAAAAGTCCTTCATTCAATGAACAATTATAAAAGTTATTATGTAAAAAATAATTATTTATATGTCTAAATTTAGAAATTTTACAAATATTTTGAGACATCTAAAAAATAAATAACAAGTAAATAAAATAAAACGGATGAAGTATTATATATATATATATATATATATGTTTGTTTTTAGAAAGACGGATTAATATGCATATCTAGAAATCTAATATGTCATAAATTCAGTTGCTAGTTTTTTAGTGTTGCATCTTACAAATTAAATTAAATGTGTGGATATATTATAACTTGTTAAAAAAACCGATAGTCTTGTCAAAGTGATAGAAAGTTTGAAAAATGATTGAAATATTCTTTTATTATTGCTAAAAAACACCAGACTCTGGAGTAAAGTTGATAAAAAGTTGAAATAGAGTGAAATTCCAAAAATCTGTAAAATTCAGGGTATTTTTAGGTATTGAAAAACATTTATTAGAACTTTCCTCATGATCTGCCATTTCTATTCGGTTGCTCAGATCTATTTTGGCAGAAAATGCAAACATGGCAGAAGTCCTAGAGTTTTATTTAACTCGAAACATTTCGAGTCCCCTTCGCTCACACATCCATTTTGATTTAGTACTGATTTTTCTTTTTTCTTTTTCTTTTTTTGCATATCCAAATTCACTTTTATTTTAAATTCCCTTCCATCCAAATGAATGTTTTTGTTTTGTCATCCCAGTAAAAACGACAAAAAAAAAAAAAAAAAGGATTACATAGAACTCCGTGATTATTAAATACAATTATCAGCAATAAGGGGAATTCAATACAAAAATGCTTGAAAAAAGTTACAAGGAATACAGGTAAAAAGATCTGGTATGAATTTGGAGTGCAGCCATTCAACTGCTAGAATGTCTTCTGCTTCCTCCACAAATCAATTAGCAATAAATAGCACCACAAAATGTATTACAGTTCTAAATCTAATACTGTGCTAAAGTGACAACAAATTGATTAAGTTAACGATAACCTGTTCGTTGATTCTCATTTCGCCATTGGTGAAAATGTGCACCTGCAACCTAACTATCATGTATTGCAAAATTTAATTGGCTGAACCATTTGCAGAGACTCCTGCCACATGAGTACCAACATTAGTTTCTTTCACGTACAGGGGAATCCTTAAACCCAGCTCTCTAAGTTTATCCACTATATTATACAGAAACTCAAAGGTCAGTATCGACTGTGCATTGAGCTCCTCCCTTACATGAGGATGTATCCTAAACCACTCTCCCAACATCTTGTGCACATGAGCACGAATCATTCTCCAGGGTACAGGGTATTTTTCACAAAGTTGCAAATACTCCACTAACAGATCTGCCTGGTCCAGTTTTCCATCTATGTTGCTTTCTTCATCGCCAACTACCCATTCTGTGGTCCGAAATCCAGCAAAGAGAGCTGGATTCTCAAGGAGAGACTCTGCAGAAAGTACCCCATCAGCACCAGTCTCTTCCAAACAGCTCTGAACATCGTCCATGTGCCGGATGTTCCCATTGGCAAGAACTGGGATTCTGAGAGCATCTTTCACAGCCTTGATAGCTTTCCAGTCTGCTCGGAATTTCTTTCCATCTTTCTCATCTCTAGTTCGGCCATGGACAGCCAAAAGAGAACAACCAGCTTCTTCCAGCATTCTAGCATAATTAATAGTATCTTCTAACTTCGGGAACACTCGGATTTTGCAGGAAACTGGAACATTAAGGTTTAGAGTCAACTTTTCAACTAAGGATTTGACAAGTGGAAGTTTATCCATTAAGAAAGCTCCATAGTTGCCCCTCCTGGCAATCCGCTGAGGACACCTGTAAAGATGCCATTGGAGCATGTTACATTACATGTGAAGGTTCCAGCCCGTGGCTGGAATCATGCATAAAGGCTAGGAATTTATGTTATGTATAATCAATTCAAGTCCGATAAAGTTAGTCTTTGTATTCAGGATGACAGTATATGTGAATTGACAACTATCTTAAGATATTTTATTCAAATCTTCAGCATCTATGAATAAATAGATTTTTTAGTCTTTCAAATTCAATCTAATTGACATGCATCTGAAAAATAAGAGTGAAAATTTCCATCAGTCAACTTCGTAGAAAGTTTGATGACACTTTGACGTAGGAGAAATTAAGTCTTCAGAACTTCTGAAGTTACTTTTTGCCATTACTGTAGCACATTGCTGTTCGCATAAAAGTGGCCATTCCCAAATTGGGGTTATTCTGTGCTTTAATAAAGCCAGATCATATTTAGATTCAAGTTCTACAACTACTATGATTTTATGCTCATTCCAGTATATTATGTTTAAGTACTATTATATAAGGATTTATAATTAAGACCTTATTCTAGTTGGAATTTATGATGATGTTTACTGATTCTTTTAGAGGCAGACACCAGATTTTTGAATAAAAGAATCAGTTTTATTAGTAGTTTATTTTCTTGGTTGAATTATGATATATTAGTTCTCTCTTTTCAACATTCGCTTGTCAAATTTACAACCTAGTTCAGGATTAAGGCTATTCTTGCTACATCAAACCTATTTTTCAATTGTTAACATCTCAAGCAAGTCTGGTAATATTTTTGCTTTCAGCACTTAATTCAATACAATCACTAACACGTGAAGTTAACACTATGCTTAACATATTAAAGATAACTAATGTTCTTGCTCAAAAATATTACCCGAGATTAATGTCAACATAATCACAATAAGGTTCCACCCTCCTTGCAGCTTCCAATAAGATTTCTGGATCATTGGCACAAAATTGGACAAATAATGGGCGATCCTCCTGCAATTGTTCTCAGATTAAGCTAATTTCAAACAATTAAGAAATATAGATACTTTGCCTGTGTCATTTCATGTTCATACACCTAAAAAAGCATGTCAAAACTAGTACTTTCTCAGCAAGACCATAATTAAACTTCCATGATAACCCAAAGGTCTTAATATAAATTTAATACAACTCATTACATAAAAATGCGTTCCCAAAGTAATAACATTATCAAACAGCAATAAATATAAAGCACATTAACTTACCATTTCAAAAAAGTTGAAGCTTTAGGAGATTACCTTGCAAGTTGTAAATTCCTGGTCTCGATATTTCTCATTCTCAGTAAAAATCCTAGAATGCAACATCGGAGTATAAGCAGCCTCAGCCCCATACTTTCTACAGAGCATTCGAAACGGCAACTCAGAATTGTCCACCATCGGAGCCACAATCAATTTGGGTCGACCCAACTTTGTCCAGTGAGCCCATGCCCGCTCCACCCTAGATTCTCCATTAAGGTACCTGCCGACGGGATCCAAGCAACAAGACGACGCCGTATCTGGAAAAGAAGAAGAGGTATGTTCTTCCGTTTGCTGTATTTCTTGTTGCTGTTGTTGTGGATTAGAACAGAGAAGGTCGTCTAGGTCCTGAGGAGGATCTTGAGCGAGTGCATGGGTTAGAGATGAAGCCATGAGAGGTTTAAGAGAATTAAAGAGTAGAGTTTTTGCTGAAATATTGTGAGGAGAAAAAAGAGATTTCATGGGCGGACGATGGGAATGGAGAGACAACCCATCGCCGCTTTCGCTGGAGGGTTTAGCGTATGGAAACAGAAACCACCATACACCATCAACTCCTATGGGTTTAACCGTTTCTGCATCAAAAGGTTTTCAAGATTTGGGCCTCTGCTAGACTGGGCTGGTCTGGGCTGGGCTTAAGAACCACCAGCATGGGCTGGGCTGGTGATAATCTATTATTTTTCTAAAATTATACTTTTTTAGAAAAATAATTTTTCATAAAAATATTAAATTCCAATAATCAAATGCTGCCAAAATGATAGTTATCAAAGTTTCAAATACCAGTTGAGTGTGGAGCTAGCATAGCCAAATAAGCAACTAAAAAGAAGGAAGAACAATGCTAATTCATTTAGAATTAGAAGAGAATAAAAGTATTTAGTTTCAATCAATGAATATGAGAATATATAGAAATTAAAACTGTCAAGCCAAGTGAGCTTCAGCCACAAAATGTCAACATGTGGGGTACTAAAGCTTTGTGTAATTTCTATTCTCATATCTCCTTCCCATGGACTCAATCAAAGAATGTCCATTTTTTGTTTTTTCAGATTTGAATGGTTCCCCGCATTGCCAGTCAGATCCCACTATGACTAGCCTTAAAACTCACATCAGAAGAGTTAATTGTTCTTGTTTACTAATTATTTCTTGAGATTTTTTTTTAATCTTTTTTTAATTGTAATTCTAATTCATCGTGTTAGCATGGTAGTATAATTACTCAACACTAATAATCTCCTCTTAAATTCTTGAGATGAAAATTTTTTTTTTTTTCTTTTTTCCGATTATTAAAAAGATACTTCTCAAATTAGCCCAAATCCTTGTCACTAAAAGCAAGGAAAGGAAGAAAAAGTTTCCTTCATCTTCATGCAAGCAATTGGGTATTTTTATGTGATTTGACAGAATTTGGTATCTCAAACTAGAATTTTTGGAAAAACTAAAATTTTTTATATCCGACTCTTTCCTTTTACTCAACTTTTGCTGTAGCTAACCAAAATGTCTAAAAGCTTTTTTAAATCAGCTTGCCAGAATTATAATGAATTAATTATTTTATGGAAGGGAAGAAGTGAACAGTGAGGAGGCAAAAGGGCAAAGGAAAGACCAAAACACAAGGCAGCGAAGATGAATATGAAGCGTTGGCCTGTGGCCTACGCAATGGGGCGCAGAGCAGAGCACGCGAGAAAATTCCACCATTTTTGTACTTTGTTTATATTTGGTGCTTCAACTTTCAACGAAGGTACTGTAAATTTGCTTTATTGTTGGGGCTCTGCTGCGTCTACTGGAAGTCTGAAATTAAATTAAATAGAATAGAATAGAATAATCCACACCAAAACAAGAACATGTATGATAAATTGATAATGATGGGCGACTTTATCAGGGGACCAATTTTAGACGTTGAGCAAAGGTAAAGCAATATGCTTACAAATTATTTCAATTTTTCAAAGCTTGTAGGCCCCTTTTATGACCATTTGCTTAATCAATTTCTCCACCCACCCATTTTGACTTTTGCCTTTTCCATTCTCATGTTTTTTTTTTTTCCCTTTGAGCACAAGTTGAACGATCGCATTTTCCTTTTTTTTTTTTTTTTTATCAGCTTGCCAGAATTATAATGAATTTTAATTATTTTTATGGAAGGGAAGAAGTGAACAGTGATGGAAGGCCAAAAGGGCAAAGGAAAGACCAAAACAACAACGGCCAGCGAAGACCATGAATATGGAAGCGTTTGGCCCCTGTGGCCTACGCAATGGGGCGCAACGAGCAGGAGCACGCCGAGAAATTCCACCATTTTTTGTACTTTGTTATATTTGGTCTTCAACTTTTCAACGAAGGTACTGTAAAATTTGCTTTATTGTTGGGGCTTCTGCTGCCGGTCTTACTGGAAGGTCTGAAATTAATTAAATAGAATAGAATAGAATAATCCACACCAAAACAAGAACATGTATGATAAATTGATAAATGATGGGCGAACTTTATCAGGGGAACCAATTTTTAGGACGTTGAGCAAAGTAAAGCAATATGGCTTACAAATTATTTTCAATTTTTCAAAGCTTGTTAGGCCCCTTTTTGATGACCATTTGCTTAATTCAATTTCTCCACCCAACCCATTTTGACTTTTTGCCTTTTCCATTTCTCATGTTTTTTTTTTTTTTTTCCCTTTGAGCCAACCAAGTTGAACCGATCCGCATTTTCCTTTTTTTTTTTTTTTTTTTAACCGGTCTTATAAATATAATACATCTGTTTTGCCTTTAGAGAGTTTTTCTTTTTTTTTTTTTTTTTTAACGGTCTATATAATTCTCTGTTTGCTTAGAGAGATATGAGAGCTTATCATGGCAATTTTACATTAAGAGGGGCCGGAACACACGAGTCTCTCTCAATTCAATCAAGTGCTCTTTATCAGCTACTACTTTAATTATTTTTAATTATTATTAAAAGATCTATTATATGGAAATAACATAGTATAGAGTACATAAATAAGAATTAATCCTCTCTTAAATTTCAGTAATTAGTGAAATTAATGGTTGAAATGACTTAAACTCGTTATTTATCGCTTACCATATTTTTTTTTAATAAAATTATAAAGACCAGTCAAATCATATTAGTTTTCCTATTCAATTTATTATTACTTTTGTTATTATTACTCCCTTCATTTTATTTTGTTTGCTTTTTATGTCTCAAAATATGTATAAGGTTTATAAATTTATATGCTTAAATAATTATTTTTCTCGTAATAGTTTTTAATTGTTTATTAAATAAAATTTTTTTATTAACATCGTAATAAATTAAAAATAAAAAATGATAAAATAATTTTTATTAATTTAATTTTTAATATGCATTTTTTATCAAATATAACGTATCTTAATTTCCTTGTAGTCTATACTACACTTGGACTACTACACCAACCACCCATTTATCCATTTTCTCTTTTGTTTTTTTCTTTAATTGAAAGATTCATTTTCTCATTCATTGGGTCTCATCTGTGCATTTTCAACACAATAATTATCATCTGTCACCTATCATCGAGTTGATAACATTAGAATTCCATAATTTTAGATTTTTATTAGGTTCAAAATATATCTTATGTGAGACTCTTAAGGTCATTTTATAATTATTATCTTCAGCAAATTTACTAAATTTAAACTCATTCATCTTTCCTAATTCAATTAGTTTTCTTGTCTTCTTTCTTTTTTTATGATTATGAGGTTTTTTCATATTTGCATAGATTTGAAGATGAAGCCTCTTTTGTTTGACTAATTAATTTCTAGACAATAGAACATGACAACCTCCTCTCCCCTATCGATCCGACTCTCAAGATATATTCAGAAAAATTAACTTTTAACTGTTTTAATAGCGTTTAAACACCAACTGTTTTAATAATTTTTCATAAAATGCTAAAAGTTAAACGTTACATAAATTATTATAAAACATCATTTTAATTTTTAAAAGCTAATTCAGTACATTACCAAATATTATAAAAAATTATCAAATATTATAAAAAATAACATTTAATCAAAACACTATAAATTACTTGAAAATTATCAAATACAGACTTTACTTCTTCTACCAAGAACAGTATTCCCATTAGCTATTGATGCATATATATTTTCATTTTGGTTGACGTTTAAAAGAAAAAAAAAAAATACTAGCAATTATTCTCTCTCTTGGCAATGATCTACTTGTAATTTTCGTGAACTGGCCGTCCAACTGGAAACTGCCAACCTATTTTTTATAGTCAACCGTCCCAAATACGACACGTCGGTCTACCTTTCTTTGCCATTGTTTGACCCACCGCAGTGCTCTGCTTTACTTTATTACTACCATTTTCTTTTTATTTCAATCAAATGATCATGATGGAAGAAAAAAGTAAATAAATTACAAGTAGGCATCCAAATTCAAGAACCCAAGTCCTTAAGATCAAAGCAAACATTAAAAATAATAATAATAATAATAATAATAAAATTCCTACTTTGCTTTTCCCCTTTTAACAAAAATGAAAGAGCATCAGGAAATCAAACAAGAGAAAATTAATTAAAGGAAATTGAACCAAACTTCACTCATTAATTAATTAATCTCCTTTGAGATTAACATAAAGTTTAGAGTTCCAAGTTTCAAGTTTCAACTACTAATTAATTAGCTTAATTACTACAACTATTTTCCCTACCTACTTTCCACCTTCAAATACAACTAAAAGAACCCACAACTTTTTTTTTTTTTCTAGAGTTTTGTACTTGTTATGAAGATTCTAAGATGAGATTGGTTGTCTCTGCAATTGAAAGACTGTGATTGTGCTGTCCTTCGTATGTGACTACAAGCATTGTTGGATCATCCAATGCTCTCTCTACATGCTTGCGTGCTGGACAACCCCTCACACTACTGCACTTGTAATACCCTCTGTTCAAGCCACAATTACAAACTCATTAATCATTTGCCTTATTAATTAATTATTCCATAAACACAAAAGTTTAAATCTTGATTAGTTCAAAAATATTGAATAATCATTTTCAAAATTATAATACACTAAAGTTTGTTTAGTGAACAATGACGTAATGTAATTAAATTCATTTACAAAGTAAATATTAGACTAAAAATATATTATTAATTAAATTTTATTTAAATTTCAAAAATAATTATAAATGGTAAAAAAAAATATAAAAATAAATACCTTGGATGTGGAGATCCTTTAATGGGTTTTTGTCCATATTTTCTCCAAGAATAATCATCTGGTGGAATATCAGCCAATTTCAAGCTAATAGCAGGAACCCTCACCACTCTCTTTAATCTCAATTTTCTGCTAAATAATCCAAAATTAAGATCCAGGTTAATAACCATAACTCTTTTTTTTTTTTGAAAAAAAAAGCAAGAGGTAATTAATGAATTAATTAATTAAGATATTATAATAGTATATTATATTATACCTCTTCTTGGAGCAATGGCACCGACCGGAAGAGGAACCGCACTTGCCGGAACCCAAAGTTTCAGAGCTGCACTTCCTCTTCAAAGAAGAAGAGATAGGAGGCTTCCCACCGGCGATCTGGAACGCCGATGAAGAAGATAGCTGCTTACTGTCAGTGGTGTCGCCGGTTAAGGACGACAGGAAAGAGTTAGCAGCCGAAGAATAAGAAAAATTAATGGTGGTAGACGATTCTTTCCTCTCACTGATCACTCCATTATTATTACTATTATCATTTGGAATCACCACCGAAGAAAAATATTGAGGAGGCGGAGGCGGCGGAAGAGGAGGAATCTGCTGGATCGGCGTAGCATAATAAACCTTACTTTCAAGGATTTGATTATTTTCTTGGGTAACTTGATTGTTATAATTATTAGTATTACTATTATTTAAAGGATTTGAAACAGGAGCTCGTCTAAAACGAGCATGGCCAGTTCTTGTTCGACCAAGAAGAGAAATCACTTTTTTAAATTTGGAAACGGCGACGTCTGCTACTGCTTTGCAATCCATGTCCATATTATCCATGGACGATCTTGATGAAGGAGGAGAAGAAGAAGATGGCTGATCTTTTTCTTGATTTTTCTGCGAAAGCAATCTGATTAGTTTGTTGACACTCTCCAGACCTGAAGCGGCTTCTTGAACTACGCTTTCTTCCATCTTAGATATAAAATTTTCGTTTCTATAAGACATCATGAGCTCCACAGCCATGTCTTGGCTGCTGAAACAAAGAAACTCAGAAGGAAAGAGAAAAAAGAGAAGAAAAGAGGAGGTGAAAAGAAAATGAGGAGAGGTTGGGTGTTGATAAAGGCAGAGGGAGGGAGGGGGCAAGAGTCGTCTCTTCTGTATTCTTGCAGTCTGGTCAAAATGATGGCATCGGTTACAGAACCCTGTTCATAAAAAATAAAGTAGGTCACTGACTCGTCACTCTAGCATTTGCCGTCAAACATGTAGGTACGAATAAGATCCAACCACAATCACAATTCTTTATTTGTATTTTTTTTTTTAAATAATTGTGGTCTCTGGCAGTTTGGCTCGCTATAAATTTATTGTATATACTAATGATAAATATGCAAAATATTTCTTTTTAGAATTTCTTTAGCACTGAAGTTGGGAATTTAATTTAAAGTAATAATCCTAATTTATTTCATACTTAATTCCTCTTTACTCTTTAGGGTTAAGGGATCTAGAACTTGGATCTCTGATTAAATTAATTAAAAAATTTAAAAAAATTATTCAAAATAGCAATACATTATATTTATATCTATGAAAATCATTAAATAGCCCACAAATTTTGAACACCAGATGGTTTAAAAATAGAAAATAATTTTCTAAAAATAAATTTGATTCAACTTTCACAATTACAATTATAAATAGAAATACAAATGAATTTTTAACTCATCTTATAGCAAAAATAAAAAAATATGCCTATGAATCTGGAATATAAAATCTATGGATTGCATAAAATTATAGAATGTAAAATCAACAAATTATGAAATTCATTATTTATTTGGATTTATTGACTTGAAAAATAAATTAAAATTTATGGATTGGAGTGCTATTTTTAAATAAAATTAAGTTAATTAAATTAAAATAAATAGCTGATTGATAGGAAGTAAAAAATTTCGTATTTAAATTCTATCGATTATAATTATTTTATTAATTTAATAGGTTAAATGATTGATTACCAAAATAATAAATTTAAAATCATATACTAAGACTTATTAATTTTATAAATTGCAGTCCATTTTTCTCGATCAAAGAATATTTGTTTATAGCACGAGGTGCAAGAGTAGAAAAACGAAAGAATAATCACATTCAAATTCACAACACTTTCCCATCAGAAGTTTTAAATGTGAAAGTCATACATACAAAATGGAAATTGAAATTGATGTCTTCTGATATATGTGGGGTCCACGCAGGTTAATTTGGTCTAAAGGGACCGTTGAAGATCGTATGGAGATTATGATGTAAGGAGATCAAGTCAAAGCTTCGTCTTTACCCGTCTGATTATTTTAAAGAGGTGGGTCGTTTCCAGCCTGATATAGTTGACTTTTTTCTTCAAGAAATTTCACATAGATAGCTTCCAATTTTGTGGTTTTGCAATTTTGTCACTCAAAACCATATTTTCATGGATAGAGCCCTATTTTCCTCCTATTTGTCTTATTTGCACCATTCTTCTCTCTGTTTGACTATGTCTTACTTATATTTGGTTAATTTTGTTCACATTTAAATAATCAATTAAGTTTCCAATGCAAATGTCTCAAATGCCGCTGATTTTTGATAATTTGAAATATTAAAAGTTTAAATCTTAAATAATATTCTTTCTGTAAAATATTTTTCATATATAATCAAATACGCATAAATTTTTTATTGATTTGATTTTAAGGAATTGACTTATTTAGACCGATGTATAACTTTAAATCAATAAACAATTATTTTAATTAAAATTATGACATTTTTGACTATTTATTGAAAAAAATATAAAGTATAAATAATTATTAAAAAACTATTCCCTCCATACCATTTTATTTGCGTGGTTTGACAAAATACACATTAAAAAATTAGTCAAGAAAAATTATTTTGCCTTCTGTTATCCTTAACTCAATAAGATATTAACAAAAGTCTTTCATTTAATGAACAGTCATAAAGGTTATTATGAAAAAAATAATTATTTAAATATACAAGTTTAGGAATCTTACAAAAACATTTTGGGACATTTAAAAAATGAATAACAAGCGAACAAAATAAAACAGAGGGAGTATTTTGTTGTTAATTTAATTCATAGATCGGATCTAGTCAAATCTAATCTTGACTCTAATTTGTATAATTTTGAACTTTGAAACAAATCATACCATTTGAGGAATGTTAAACCCTCATTTAAGTTTGTCTGAATATATATATGTATGTATCTTAGTCATTGTGTTGTTTGAATCATTCAAATTACTATCACATGACTTATGATACATGCAATAATTCTAGAATGCAAACCCTAGTATTATGTTCTTATCCCTTGAGTCTATAGTCAACACACATATACATAGTTTATTGTATTCTGGTAATAGATTATTACTCCGTAAAAACGAAACCTTCCATCTTCCTTAACCACTTTTCATTTCATGTGAAATGGATTAATTTATTCTTTATTCTCATTAATATTATATTTAAAAAAAAAAAGAAAAAGAAAAAGAAGAACCTTGTTCTGTTTAAATCCCATGAATAGTGCCAAATATGTGTACTGATTAAAGCTAAGATGAAAGAAGTTTCCTCAACTCTTGTTTAACGATGATGAGAAGTTTCCTCAACCTTTTCTTAAAGGTATAGCAATTATTGGTTTTGTTTCGATTCCATGATGGGATTGTGCGGTTCAGAAATTTTACGATTTTCTTCTAACTATTTTACAAACCAAAGCCTTTCCATCTCAATCTGTACATGGTTTTCAATGCTAATTTGCTTTTTAAACTCAGAAAAAAATTTCATTTAAGGTTATCAAAGTGTATGCTTTGAGAAATTTCGTTTAGTTCATAATTAATATTATCCAATAATCTTTAATTATAGATTGTATAAGTAGTTTATCATATGCAAAAATATAAAATATATTTGATCTCTAATACATATCTACGAAATTTTCAGACATGAATTGCTGCTGTAGTGTTCTTCGGATAGGGATAAGTAGAAATTTGTTTTTTCATCCGAAGGAAAAAGAAAAAAAAAAAAAAAAAAAATGCATGTAGTGTTCTTTCGGATAGGGATAAGTAGAAATTTTGTTTTTCATCCGAAGGAAAAAGAAAAAAAAAAAAAAAAAACTATTATATGGAAGTGGACACCACATGATGGTAAGGGACATATGATGCTCCAACAATAAACAAAAACCTTGCATGTGTATATACCCTAGTCAATCTAAAAAAAAATCTATTTTTATATTATCTATATCACAAAAAAAAAAAAAAAAAAAAAAAAAACTAATTATATGGAAGTGACACCACATGATGGTAAGGACATATGTGTCCAACAATAAAACAAAAACCTTGCATGTGTATATGACCCTAGTCAATCTAAAAAAAATCTAATTTTTATATCTATATCACAGTGCACTAATTGCGGAAACCTAAAGCTTTATGCAGTAAATAATACTATTAATTAATAACGACATTATTATTATTATTATTATGGGACAACATATAAGGAGTCAGATCGAAAATCAATTAGAATCCGTATTCTTACTAAACTATTTTTCATAAAAAAAAGATAAAAAAAATTACTATATTTATCAATTACAAAGAAACCAAATACATTTATAAAAGTTTGAGTTTAAAAAAAAAAAATCAAATAATTAATTCAATTATTAATGATTTACTACTAAAGTTATAATAGAAGAATTTTAAGTAGTTATTTTCTAGTTAATAAAACCATTAAATATAATAAAATAAAATAATGCCAAAACTATATAAAATTTAATTTTGTATGTGTTTTATGAATTTTAAAGTGTCATTGTTTTTGCCGTTGTTGTCTTTTAAGTTGATTAAATTCGATATTCATGTAATTAATCTTGAATATCATTTGAGAAATAAATAGTGATAGCATTAAGCATAACAAATAATCTAGTAATCAAATTAATTGAAGTTAATATTTCTCTTATATTAATTGATCTTTTCATTTTTTCGTTTAATAGACAAAAATTTATTAAAAAAATTTACTTAATATGTACTGTGGAGTAACAGAGAAAAAACTTATGTTGAAAGTGATGTTTAATTACTCGTTTTATTTTATATTTAAAAAAATATGTGTTATTTTTTCGTATTATTATTATTTTAGTAGTAAATTGGTATAAAAAAACTAAAATAAAAAGGATAAAATGATTTTTAGGGGTATAATTTGAAATTCATAAAAAAAAAGACAATAGAATTTTAAAGAAAAAATAAAATAATAATTTCAGATTATTGAGATCGGACGGAATGAGATAAACCTTTGATCGGTACGGATCGATTTTATTCAAAGAATCAGTTTCGTCCTATAAATACTTTCGGGACGAAATTAAAGACCAAACTATTAAATTAATACTAAATTTTCTAGAAATAAGAAATTCAGGATAATTTTCGCAAATGGGTCGGGATTGCACGGTCCCGTGCACACCCCTAACTCTAATCATAAAAAGATTAGATTAAATGGTTTGTTTTTAATATGCTAATTATTTTCCCTTTTCTCGTATATATTATTATTACTTAAGCACGTGTGGAAAAAGAAGAAACTCAGTGAGCATCAATTCACTATTAAGACCCAAAACAAATTAGTCAATGTTCGGCTGCCTAAAACATTGACTCTGCACCGAAAAGCATGTTAATTATTATTACAGCCACTTCCAATATTATACTAGATAATTTCTCTTTTATTTAATTTTTCTTTTTTGGTACGTTTACCAATTGGGATTAGAAGTGAGTATTATACTCACCGACCGTTGATTATAAATAATTTTAAAAAAATGAAACAAAAAATTAATTTTAGAAAAAAGGTATGGAGAATATATATAAATTAATAGGTTGTATTAATTGATTTAACAAAATTTCAATTTGTATTTCACTTCTCAATAGGTTGCATTATCCCTGATGAGTTTATAATAGATTGTACTGTCTCTTACAATGAGTTTTCAAATAAAAAATTTATTGTAAATGATATCAAATGACCAAAAAAAAAAATCTCTAGGAATTTATAATTTTAACATAGAGCATCTTATTATAACACAATCAACATATAATTTTTTTGATTAAAATTTAAAACCAAATATAATTTTAACATAGAGCATCCTATTGTTACATGTAATATATATAGATTAAATCAAATATGGAATATGAAATTTGTTGAATTTTTAGAGAGACAAATATAATTTTTTATATATTTTAAATGCATCTTAACTACAATTTTACAAATTTCATTTTAAATTTTTTGCAGCTTATCAATAAATTTACCATTTTACCTAAATTATCCCCAAAGAGTACATAGTATTAAAATGGAAACTTCTGCATGACTTGGGCCCATAGTTAATTGGGCTGGCCTGCTTTTAACCTAGAGGGGCAGCTTAGTTTAGTCTGTTTGGGCCCTTTTGTGTCACCCATCATGTGATCTGAACTTCTCAAGTGTAAGTTGACCCAGTCTAAACTCTTTTCTTTTCTCGTTTTAAGAGGAACCCAACACCCACGTATCCCTGTATTTCGCTTCTTGAGGGGAAAACTTTCCCTCTTGTTGTAAACAATAAGAAAATAAGAGTTATTAATTGTTGCACAGTACTGTAAGAGGTATAAATAAATGGGATTAAAAAAAAAAAAAAAGAAAGATGGAAACATCTTAACAAATAAGAGTCGGTGGTAGTTTCCTTTCTTTTTGTTCAAGTTGCCAGTAAACCTTATAACATTTCGAATTCTAAATATTTAATTCATGGATATGAACAAAGTAACAACTGCTTCTTTTTCTATTAACCTTATAATAGATGAATAGAGAATGTCCGCTAAATGCTTTTTTTTTTTTTTGGTATTTAATAGGAAAATTCTCTCATCAAATCTTTTACGTCCACAATAATCAAACACTCAACTTCTTATTAAAGAAAACTGTATTTCTATCTACTCTTAATCGACTCCCAGATGAATGCTTCTAGCAGTAGTTGATTGCTAAAGACATTAATTAATTAATGCTAATTAGAGGCTAATAAGTAAGAATTAAATACTCAAACATACTACTTAAAGAGACTGCAAAATGAGAATATAAGGATATAGAACTAGCAAATCCATACTTAGGCTGCATAGATTGCGACATTCTCAAGAAAACTAACCAATTTAGGTGATATTAAGCTAATTAGTTCATACCAACCCACCAAACCCTTTATCTCTTTCACACTCTACATGGCTTGATATTAACCATTTGGTCTTAATTAATTTCTTGGTTTTAGATTTATATACTTCACCCCAATGATATTCCTGATTGGACATATTTACTTTTTTTATTTGGTCTTAAGATAATTTAAGCTAACATGAGATCCATGTGGAATTTTTATTTTAGTTAATAATTATCCATCAATTAATTATCTTTTTGCTTACGTTGTGTGATGTTGATGCTTTCATTTGTATTAAGTATGCAATTAACTATTTATGAATATATCAAGTATGCAATTACCTATTTATGATTGTCAAAATTAGGGTATGTAAATAAGTAGTCCAGCCAGCTTGCGAGCTGTTTGAGTTCCGCTTCAAAAAAAGTTTAAAAAAGTTTAGCTCAAATTTGCATTTGAGCCTAATGATATTCCGCTCGAAATTTCATCAATCCTTAACGAGCTTTCATATATTAATATATATAGGCTTATTTGAGCCTCAAATTTAAATTTTTTCAAAATTAAACTCTAGCCTAAAATTTTTAGGCTCATCGAGTTTCAGACTGAGCTACAATTTTATTAAGCTAGCATGTTCAACTAAGCTCACCTCTACTCAAAATTCATTACCGTTTTTTTTTTTTCATTTTTCAATAAAATTGATAACGAAAATAAACCATGAAATCTAATTGATTATGTTTTAATTTTATTTTCACATTGATTTTTTTTAAGAAAATTTTTTTTATTATTATATTTTTTGACTTAATATTTGGGTCGCACGCAGAGATAGACTTATAAATGGTTTTAATTGACCAACAACAATTAATATTATTATTACAAATTTAGCGTAAAAATTGGTCACACGACAAACATTACCATTGATTTGGTTTTCTCTATGTGCCCATATGCATTTATCCAAGGGGAAAAGACATAATCATCCAATAAACGTGAAATTTTAGTTAAAAAATTACATTTTTTTATTCATTAATTAATTTTTTATTACTTAGATTAATAGTTTAACCGATTTTTTTTTTCTCTTTATGTTCAATTTCAGACGAAAGTGTTCTCAAAATATTATTTCTAAATATATCGGATTGATGTGAAGAATATACCATCAAAATTATTAGAAAAATAACTTAATTTCAATGTGTAATTAAAAAATTTTTACTTCATCTGTCTTAAAATTTTATTCTACTTGTTTTTTTTTTCATCTGATTCAAATTATTGTTCTATTTCTTTTTTTAGAAGTGAATAATATTTAAAATTTGTTGTTTTATTTTTATTTCATATGTTTCTTTATGAATAAATATACTAATATTTATTTATTTGGAGTCAAACTATTATCATTAATTAAATCTAGATATAAATAAAATTAAAATATCAACATTTAATCTTTCAAAGAAAAAAAATTATTTAGTCAAATATTTAATTAATTTCAAGAACAATTTATTTATATTACTTAAATTTTCTTAATTTGTGTACAAGTTAAATTAAGATGAAATTAACAGATAATTGATAATATTGAAACATTTGCGTATTATTTTCATAATATTTATCACATTTGAAATTTTACATCCCTTTTAAAAAATCATTAAATATGAAATTTATGTAAATTATAATAAATCATTGAGTAAATTGATTTTATTGTCCTTAATTTAATATATTCAAACACCAAATTAAATTTTTGAAGCAATAATTATTGATCATATATAGAAAGTAAATGTGAAAAATAACTGTATTATTTATTGAAACCATAAATATGATAAATATTATATAACTAATAAAATAGAAGGTAATATATGTTTTTTTAATTGCAAAACAAAACAATAGTGGATTAAAATGAATATTTGCCTCGTAAAATGGAGCTCATACCACTTATTTTTGTGCATGTTGCATCATAGTCACAACGAGAGGGTAGAAACTTCTCTAGGTCCGTTGCTTTTGCACGTGCTTCTCAATTTCAATCGACTGCCCACCTTCTTCTCCGACCGTTGACATTGACTTTAACTCAAATCGCCGTAGTTGAGTTAGTTTTCGTTTAATTAATTGCACCTCTGACTAAACTTGATTTTAATTTCTCCTATTTAGGTGTACGTGTGAATGCTTCTCGTGAGATAACCATTTTTGTAGATATTTTAATATGTCTAATTATGAGTAACATTATGAGTTATACAGCTGAAAAATCATTTTTTTTGAATAATATTTTACCAAATTCATAATAATTTTTTTAGTGCAGAAGAATCGAATTAAATTAAATAAATTTTTTCTTCAAATCAAAAAATAATTAGGATTTACAAGATTACATTAGACAATGGGCACAAATAAATATCTTGCAATACTATTAAATCCAATACTATTAGATCCGAGTAAATATGGTTCGGCAAATGCAAGATTGCTTAATGGAAATAGTAAATATTTATATAAATTTTATTTGTAAACTTAAAGATTTTGAATATGAATTTACCATTACTAGGAGAATTTTATCGGTCTCTAACTACGTGATTATGTCTCTAAATTTTAATTTATAATAAAATAATAAAAAACAAAATAAAGGAAAATATGGGATTTCTATTAACTAATAGTTAGGACCTATCATTTTAATTCTTACCAATATCAGATAATATCTCAAGTATGTAAAATTGTTTTTAAAATTACATCCCTTAGTGGATTGATTTTTTTATTAATTTATGATATTACCACCTCAATAAAACCGATAAAAAACAAATTTGTAAATTATGAAATTAAATTTTAATACTTATAAGGAAAATCCTTAAACACAAAAAGTGTTTTAAAAAAATAAAATCAAATTGAAATAATTTGATTCTCAATTTAATTTGTGGTCTAATAGGTTTTAACACTAAAATCCAACTATTAAAAGCTTACCATTTTTAAGTCTTATACTTGGATCTTTAAATAGTGGTTGCCAACTTTCTAATTACTTTCCTAGTGTGTATAAAAATCACTATTTATAATTTAGTTCAATAGATTTATACCTTTTAAATGAAAATAAATTTACAATTTTATCTCTAAATTTAGCCATAATATACAATATTGCATCTGCATTTTAAAAAATGTGTAATTTATCTTTTATCTGTTTATGTATTTATTGACGTATTATTTTTATATTTCGCTAAAAATTAACTATTTTTTATCATTAGAAGGCATAATGGGTTAAAATAATATAATAAGCTACACAGTAGAGTTTGTCATCAAATTAGTGAAAACTCTTATAATCAAGAGGATTCGAACTCGAGATTTTTACTTCTCCCACTCGTCAAGGTAGTGAGAAGACTAAAGAACCAAAATTAATTAATTTATCCATGTGTTTAGCATAAAAAATATAAAAAATTTATAGAATGATATAATAAATGAAGTCAAAAGATAAATTCATGTATGTATGTAGACAAAATATAAAGATAAAATAATAATTTTAGTTTTCAATATGTTACCGCGTATTATCTTTTCTTCTTTTAAAAAATCTTACCGCAAATGGTAAGCATTGTAATAACTGGTAAATCATATTATGGCACGACAGTTAAAAAATTTCAAATGAGGAAGCTAAGTAAGTATTTAAAGCTTTTAATCATTTTTTTTATCCTAAATAAAGCAATTAACCGAGCCACCTGGCCCGAATCATGGACCATTGTCTCTCTCTTTCTATCTTTTTCCCTTTCCTTGTATATTTCTCATCCTCCGCTGCGTGTAAATGACAGTAGAGAAATTGAGAGAAAGCAGCAACAGAGACAGTAAGAGCAAAGCGATTGATTCGTGCATTCAAAGAAATCCTTTTGATTAATCTTACGCCTTAACAAACCAACCCCACCAAAACTTCATTCTAACTCAACAAATACCCTTTCCTTCCCTACTTCTTCTCCTTCAATTTTATATTTTCTCTCTCTAACTCTCTCTCTCTCTCTCTCTCTCTCTCTAGCAGTAGCTTGGAGAGAAAGAGCAGCAGCAGAAGAAGAAATGAAGCTCTCGGCGTTGCAGCAGAGCTACATGAACCGCCGGAGCACTAGCTTTAGAGGATCAGCTCCGTTAGATTCGTCTTCTGACAGCGCGATTAAATCTCCTGCAGCTATCTTTTGGCTTGTTCTACACGGTGTTTGCTGCCTTATTAGTCTTGTGCTCGGTTTCCGTTTCTCTCGTCTTGTTTTTCTGTTTCTTTTCTCTACTTCTACTAATCTCTATGGAACGCCGTTCCGTCAGCTCACCACCACCGCTGACCTTGCTAATCCTCTTAGTGTTCCTTCGAATCCGATTTCTAACACTGAACCGCCTGTAATTAATAAAACGGTGAGCTCTAGAGTGGTAGTTGGGCGCCATGGGATCCGGATCCGGCCTTGGCCTCACCCGAACCCGAGTGAGGTGATGAGAGCGCATCAGATAATTGAGAGAGTGCAGAGAGAGCAGAGGATTCAGTTTGGAGTGAAGAGCCCTAAGACTGTTATCGCGGTTACGCCGACTTATGTACGGACTTTCCAGACGCTGCATTTGACTGGCGTTATGCACTCATTGATGGTTGTCCCTTACGACGTCGTGTGGATCGTTGTAGAGGCCGGTGGAGTCAGTAACGAAACCGCTTCGATTATTGCAAAGTCGGGAGTTAAGACTGTTCATATCGGGTTCAAGCAGAAAATGCCGAATTCGTGGGAGGGACGGCATAAGTTGGAGGCTAAAATGCGACTTCACGCTTTGAGGTAAGACTTTCTTCTTTGGTTGCTTTATTTTTAGCCTTAGATTTCGCTCCTGTATAACAGTCTTTCACTATTTTAGATTTCAAAGTAAGCTTACAACAATTTAAATCAGCAAATTTGTAATTGATTTGCAAATTCAATGGAGGATTAGATTATTATTATTATTATTATTATTAGTGGCTCCATTCAGTCATGCTTTTAGATTTATTTCTATATATGGTGGAACAGAGTTGTGAGAGAGCAGAAGCTGGATGGGATAGTGATGTTTGCTGATGATAGTAATATGCATAGTATGGAACTCTTTGATGAAATCCAAAACGTGAAGTGGTTTGGTGCTGTTTCCATTGGGATTCTGGCTCATTCAGGTGGTGCTGATGAGCCATCATTGGCTACGGTTGAGAAGGAGATAGAGAAGAGCCAGTCAATGCCTGTGCAGGGCCCTGCTTGTAATGCATCTAACAAGCTGGCTGGTTGGCACACCTTTAATTCACTGCCATATGAGGGAAAAAATGCAATTTATATTGATGACAGGGCAACTGTGCTGCCCCAGAGGCTAGAATGGGCTGGGTTTGTGTTGAATTCTAGATTGCTTTGGAAGGAAACTGAAGATAAGCCAGACTGGATAAATGATTTAGATTCTGTTGATGAGGATATAGAGAGTCCTCTACCTCTGTTGAAAGACCCTTCTATGGTGGAGCCACTAGGAAGCTGTGGGAGACAAGTTTTGCTGTGGTGGCTTCGTGTTGAAGCTCGTAGTGATAGCAAATTTCCTCCAGGGTATGTTTTCTTCCATTATATTGTCTGTTCTCATCTACACTGATAGTTAGCTTTCATTTCTTTTAGCTTGTTTATTAATTATCTACTATCTTTTATCAATTGTTTACTATTTTTGATTTCAAGAATTGAAGACTTTAGGTTCTAGAATGTTGAACCATAGGACTGGTGAGATCAGGCAGGTCTTTGATGGTGGTCCTCTGTTTTTTAAGTTCTTAATCTGTGGAGTGTCAAGAGGTTCCAATCTCCATGCTGACAAATTTTGTCATAACATAGTTGTAAGAAAAGATGGAGAAAAATAAGAATAAAAAAATTCAGTATAGCAGCTTATCTGCTGACTTATTTCATTATGTACATTATAAAGTTTGATAGGCTGAACTTCTCCTTAATCTACTATTGTAAAAGGAATATCGATTACATTGATAATTTGTAACACAGGTAGCCATACTTTGGGCTGTTGGCATTTCTTGAACATAGACATCTTTGATAGGCAAGTAATCCACCGTTGGACATGTACCATATGGTGCACTGTGAACCAGAGAAGAGACGGAAATTCGCCTAATTTGATGATCTTGAAGTTCTCCATGTTTATAGGTGGATATATGTTATTTCCAAATTCACTTGAATAAATCCTGTCCACAGCATAGGCTATCTTCTAGTAACACAGGTAGCCATACTTTGGGCTGTTGGCATTTCTTGAACATAGACATCTTTGATAGGCAAGTAATCCACTGTTGGACATGTACCATATGGTGCACTGTGAACCAGAGAAGAGACGGAAATTCGCCTAATTTGATGATCTTGAAGTTCTCCATGTTTATAGGTGGATATATGTTATTTCCAAATTCACTTGAATAAATCCTGTCCACAGCATAGGCTATCTTCTAGTACCTACACTTTAGATGGGAAAATATAGTTTCTGCAGCCTAATAGGTGATAACAGTGACATGATTGATGAGTGAAAAAATGTGAATTGTTGTGAGGTAGGCCTGGTTTTGATGTGTTATTAATTGTTGATGGTGTGTAGCTCATGAATCCATAGTTATAATAGATTGAACTATACGTCAGCTTGTGAATGAATTACAATTCCTAGCTGGTCAAATGATTTTCTGCATTACAGGATCATAAATTGTTCCGCCACTTTTTAGCACAGAAAGGTCTTAATATGTCGAGAGCAGGATATCCTTTTTGTTGACTGCTAGTATCACTTAGGTCTAATATTCATTGCTGTGGACCTGAGGTTGAGACACACTTGGAGATTAAGCCTTTCCAAAGTTCTATTTGATTATATTTCAAGAAATCTTATAGTCCATTTTCCCTTTCATCCAAGGCATTGGGGAGATGGAATTTCTGATCATGTTTCCTTGGCAACGTTTGTTTTATTAGAAATGTTCAGGAGCTGAATGACTGGCATAAAGTTATGTTTTAGGTGGATTTCCAATTGGTGAGGCATATGGGTTTTTAGGGAATAGACATAAAATATTTTAGTCCTCTAGATCTGGGTTTGGATTCTTTTTGGTGTGATCCCAGAGATGATAAGCTAGGCCATGATGTGCTGGCCTTGCATAAAAGTATGTGATCCTATTGATGACCCTTCTATGTAGAATGTGTTCATCTAGGTGATATGCAAGAAGCCTGTTTATTGGACTGGGATGGTGCTGATATGACTAGGTATTAGATTTTGCTTCATTTTCAAATTGAGCCAAATTAACTTATCAGTGTACTGAAATCCATGCCAAGCTTATGTACTGCTTGGTTCAATTTTTTGGTTTCTAAAAAGTACGAATTTGGACACATTTTGCTTTGTTATGAAGTAATAAGAAATCATATTTGGTAAGCATATGAATTTGCTTTACATGAGGAAAGCAAAATGCAATTGTTAAAAAAAAAAAAAAAAAGAAAAGAAAATATAAATAATATACTGTAAAAAAAGCAACCCTTCGCTTTTAAAAATTTCCCTATGCTAACCAAAAATTCCCCCTCCCCACCCCTCACCCAACCAAAAAAAAAAAAAAAAAAAAAGTAAAAAAAAAGCAACCCTTCGCTTTTAAATTTCCCTATGCTAAACGCAAAAATTCCCCCTCCCCACCCCTCACCAACCAAAAAAAAAAAAAAAAAAAAAAAAAAAAAAAAAAAACGTCATTGACATATATATCAGAAATTAAGACTTTATTTACCACAATGTTTTTTAACCTTGCTTGCTTAATGGATCCTTAGGCCCAAAATATGATGCACATGTTTGGGGCATCGAAAAATCTGTAACTACAATTTAGTAGATGTGCTAGTTCGCAGTTTAGGATGTCCCTGTAGGTCAAATTTTGAAACTGATTTTGGGTTATCTGTGTAATATTTGTAATTATTTATTTTTCTTTTTATCATCATTTTTTATTTTAAATTTTAAAACAAATTATTTGAGGTTAATCAAGCTTGATCCTCAAGCTTGGTTCCTCAAGGATTAGGCTTAAAGTTTGAATGTGAGCTGGAGTGCATTTATTAAGTAGACTTAGGCTTGAATAAGGTCAGTTTGTACCATAACTTACTAGTTTGTTGGAAAAGGAGTTTGCCAAGTATTTTTGCTGGTTGTTGGCTTTGTTTTTTTTAGTAAATTGGCAGGCAAGAAAAATGCCGATGTCTTGCTACTCATTTCACATTAATGCAGCATAAAGTGTATAGGGTTACATTCATGTGATAATCAGTACTAGCTTGTCCTGTTAATACTTAATAGAGAAGTCTCTTGATGACTGATCATACCATAGCCATTGATGTGGCTTTAATTGTATTAAAAGTTTTGTATAAATAAGCTTATCAATATTCACTTGAAGTCCAAGTGTTTTGCATGAGCTATCCAATGTACAAGGATTAGTTGCTAGAAGCAAATACCTTTAGGAGTTCTCAGCTATGTAGCTTTGTCTAAATTTTAGCTCTTCCTAAATGATCAGCTGCAGTTTTGGCTGCTGCCTGAATTGTGATATCTGGATGTCTTAACTTTGTTAGTTTGTTATGTGTGTTAATCATATAGTTCCTAAATGATCATATAGTTCCTAGATGATCATCTCATCATAAATGCGGATGTTTGGATGTTCTCTAATCCAAATATGCTTCCAGAGCATGAATGGTTGAAATCATAATTTTTACTTTAAAGTATATGTTGCTTTCAATTTCTTGAGCTGTATAGAATGGGTTACATTTCTTTATATACTACTAAGAGAGAGCATTTATCTTCTTTGAGCCCCTTTTACGAAATGGATTGCTTTTCCAGGCATTCTTATTTCTACTTTGTGCCATTTTCAGATGGATAATCGATCCTCCATTGGAAATTACGGTCCCATCAAAACGAACACCATGGCCAGATGCTCCTCCTGAGCTTCCTGCTAATGAAAAGCCAGTGATTAGCACCTCAGTCTCAGAGCAGACTGTTAAGCACACAAAGACCCGATCGTCAAGATCGAGACGCAGTTCTCGGAGTAAGAGAAAGCACGAAGCAAAAGTTGTTGACACACAGGTTTCTGTAAGACACTCCGAGCAAAACTGAAAACATTTAAACTAGAACACAATATATAGTTTCTATGAGAATTTGAGACTTGAAGCCTTCAACATGAATTTGATTGACAAATCAAAAGCACCAAATCACACGATCTTACTGGTTGGCAGCTACATTTGAGAAGGCACATATCACAGTTAGGGCATCTAATGTGTACGTCCGCCCTTGAATTCCACCTATCACACCATTTTTTCATTTCCTCCTCCCCCCCCCACCGCCCTGTGAATCCAACCGTATCACACGCATTTTATTCATTTGCCTCCTACCCCCCGGCCCACCCCCTTTTTTCTTTTTTTTTTTTTTTTTTTTTTTTGGTATACCCTAATTTTACATGTATGAGGCGTGATTAGATGGATTATGGTTTTTGGTTGGAAGGTGTACCTGATTGAAATAGGCTTCCTCTTCAATGACAGGATCTTGATCTGAAATATGCTTCAAAATATATACATTTTTTTTTTTTTTTTTTTTTTTTTTTTTTTTGTATCCCAATTTTACATGTTGAGGGTGATTGATATTATGGTTTTGTTGGAAGGTGTATGATTGAAATAGGCCTCCTTCTTCAATGCAGGGATCTTGTATCTGAAATATGCTCCAAATTTTATACATAAATCTTTCTTTAAATGGCCAATTTATAGAGTCTGTGTCAGTTGTTGGACTCGGTGGAAGTGAAACCCATTGTAATAAATTGTTCAGTCATAATCATAGCAGACAATGTTGCCACGTTTGGTGATTGTAATTGTTGATCTGATGAGGATTAAGCAATAGAAATCTGAATATTGCAGCCAAGCTAAATTTTGCCTGAACAAATTACAAATGTATGTAGATTAGCTCTGTTGACTGTTCGCTGCATACATCTGATACCTAACTGTCAAAATTCACAAGCAAGAGGTTGACGACTGGACGTTTTCATAGGTGGCACACAGTTATAGTTGAGTTTTGACTAGTTGGTAATAATAAGATAGAGAGCCTTTTTGTCTCAATTATGGCTAATTACCATACGACACGTAAAGGAAATTGGCGTTTACTTCCGTTTCTGCGAGTTAAATTGCTACTTTCTCTTTATAAATTCACGTACATTTCTCTCTTTATTTTCATTCCAATTCTGTTTTTCAAATCAAAACAACAATGGCACTAGCTATATCATTGTTAACCCTTCTTTTTCTTTTTTTCACTTTATCATCTGCCCTAGACATGTCAATTATCAGCTATGATGATCATCATAATCATCAATCAGGCTGGAGAAGCGATGATGAGGTGATGGACATGTACAACTGGTGGCTTGCGAAGCACCAGAAAGCTTACAACAAGCTAGGGGAGAGAGAGAGGAGGTTTGAAATATTTAAGAATAATTTGAGATTTATTGATGAACATAACTCTGAAAACCACTCCTACAAGCTTGGATTGACTAAGTTTGCTGATCTTACCAATGAGGAGTACCGTGCAATGTTCTTGGGCACTAGAGTTGACGTTAAACGTAGACTAATGACCAAAAAACCTAGCCGGAGATACGCTTTCAAGGTCGGTGATGAGCTTCCGGAATCTGTTGATTGGAGAGAGGAAGGAGCTGTTAATCCGATCAAAGATCAAGGAAATTGTGGTAAGCAAATTTCTTTCTTGTCATTTTTTCTGTTGCTTTGATTCAAGTTCTTATATGATATTCAATATCTTTAGGAAATACTTGCCTAGGGTTGAGATTGAAGAAAAAAGAAAAAGACAAACAAACACTGTTTAATAGTATTTCTAATCATACTCCGAAAAAAAAAAAAAACAAAAGAGTAATATATTTTTAATTTTTTTTTTTAAATTGATTTGGTGTACAAAATCATTCATATTCTTGGGGTAGGTCAGAAATTTTCCTAAATTTTCTACTTGTTGGGATTGGATGGGGTAGAATGGCAGGTATTTTCCTGGTCATGTTGAAAGGTATTTTTTTTTTTTTTTTTTTTTTTGTTGAAAGTATTTTTTTTTTCTTTGCCTTAAATTTGTTTGAACTCTGTTTTGAAAGGTTAATTTTTTTTTTGGGAAAAAGGTTTCAAAATGCCCCTGAACTTGGATTTTTTTTTTTTTTTTTTTTTAAATTTGTTTGAACTCTGTTTTGAAAGGTAATTTTTTTTTTGGAAAAAGGTTCAAAATGCCCCTGAACTTGGAGCGGATATTCAATTTGCCCGTTTTTTAACTTTTGGGCCAAATGACCCCATTACTTAATAAAGAAGGATAAAAAAGCCCACATAGTAAGTTAGCCAACGCCCCTGAAACTACAAAAATAGGGCCGCGCGTGTTACATGGTTTGTTTAAAAAAAAAAGAAAAAAAAAGACTGATGTTGGAGAAGAGACTTCTTCTCCTCTCTCCTTTCCCACCCACCTCCTGTTTATCTCTAATCCATCAACTTACCTCCTCTCTCTCTCTCTCTCTCTCCATAATCAATCCATCTTTTTCTCTTGATTTCATCATGCTCCGCTTCCACCATGATTAGTTAATTCTGAAGATTATATATATCAATAGGAGAGTAATTCTTTCTCTCTTAATATTTGATTTTGCTAGATCGAAATTAAACTCATCTTTAATTTTATTTTAATTTTATTAAATTTTAAAAAGTGGGAATTATTATTTTCCATGATTCATGATTCATGATTGATGCCAAAATAGTGTATAAACCATGATTTATGTGATCGAAGAAAGTGAAAATGGAGAGGATGAACCAGAGAAAGGAGATATTTTGAGGAAAAAAAAAGGAAAACTAAAACATTGTTTGGAATATTATAGCATAATTGATTAACAATCTCGTTTTTGCAGGGATAGTGATTAGGATAGAAAATTGAGGATTTCGGCATTTAATGTAATTATTTATCTTTTTTTACTTTTGACTGCGTGTGCTCCACGCATAAATTTCAACTTAACACATGGGCTTTTTAATCTTTTTCTAATAAGTAATGGATTCATTTGGCCTAAAAGTTAAAAAATGGTCAAATTGAATATCTGCTCCAAGTTTTGGGGCATTTTCTAACTCTTTTCCTTCTTTTTTTTTTTTGTTTGAACACTGTTTTGAAAGGTGGTTAAGAATGGTAGTTTTGTTACACTTTTGTACCCTCTGGTTAACACGTGGATTCCTTTTAAGATTTCTAGCATTGCACGTGCGTTGAAATGGTCCTAATGAGGAATCAAACCAAATCCAAGCCTCATATAAAGGTTGACTTGACTTTGGGCTCAGACACTGGTTAAAGTCATCTACTAGCGTTTTTCATTCCCCAATTATATTTAAACATGGGCTAGTCTAATAGGCAATAGACAGGAAGCGAAACTCAAATTGGGCCCAAATCATGGAATTTACTTTCCTTTCAAAGAAAGAGAAAAAAAAAAAAAAAACTGAAAGTATTTCTTTCAACTCTTTCCATCATGATGAAAAAGCAATGCAATCCAACTTTATAACGTTCTTCAATATCTAATCCTTCAACTCCGTAATTGACAATTTCGAAATGGCTTTCAGGCAGCTGCTGGGCATTTTCAACAATAGCAGCAATAGAAGGAATAAACAAGATTGTAACGGGGGAACTACTATCTCTATCAGTACAAGAACTTGTAGACTGTGACAGGACATATGATGCAGGTTGCAATGGAGGCCTCATGGAAAACGCCTTTCAGTTTATCATACAAAATGGTGGCATTGACACTGAACAAGACTATCCTTATCTAGCCGTTGATGGCACATGCGACAAAACCAAGGTTCTAATATACAAATTAGAAGCTGCTCACTAAAACCCTTGATTTAATTCGTTAGATTTGGTCCCAACTAATTTTTGAGGTTAACTTAGATATTTTGTTTTTGGGTTGTTTCAGATGAATAAAAAGGTGGTTAAAATTGATGGGTTTGAGAACGTTACCCCTTTTGACGAGAAATCGTTGCAGAAAGCTGTAGCAAATCAACCTGTCAGTGTTGCCATTGAAGCCAGTGGCATGGCTTTACAGTTCTATCAATCTGTAAGTTCTTTCTTTAGTTTCTTTCTTTTCTTAATTAGCTTTTTGTTCTTTTCTAATTAGTTAAATGATTTGTAATTAATATTGTGCAGGGTGTGTTTACTGGCGAATGTGGTTCGGCATTAGATCATGGAGTAGTAATAGTTGGATATGGAACTGAAAATGGAACTGATTATTGGATTGTTAGAAATTCATGGGGTCCCGGATGGGGTGAAAATGGATATATAAGGATGGAACGTAATGTAGTTAATACATATAGAGGCAAATGTGGAATTGCAATGCAATCTTCTTATCCAATCAAGAATGCTGCTTCTTCCGCTGCTGACAAAATTATCAATGCTTGAAGAATATATATGGATTTGTAGAAATTTCATGGGGTCCCGGATGGCCGCCGTGAAAATTGGACTATATAAGGATGGAACGTAATGTAGCTTAATACATGTATAGAGGCCAAATGTTGGAATTGCAATGCAATCTTTTACTATTCACAAGGAATGGTGCTTCTTCCCTGCTGGTGAGGCAAAATTCATCAAAATGCTTGTACAGAGATATAATTATAGTATATATACTCTATTATATATATAAGGATGGGCAAGGAAATTGCTTCTTATATATAAGATGGCAAGAAATTGCTTCTTGATTAGTTTGTTATGTCGTTTACAGCCTCTTATGTATCCTTGTTGGTCTAATTCATAAGGCAGGCTGTTTCAATTAATGATTAATGTTGTTGTACATAGCTTTAAATCGTTAAACAGCACCAGAAAAAAACTGAAATTCTGGTTTCTGAATTTCATTTCTCTTGAAGTGAAGGGCTAAATAAAATTCTTCAAGCACATAATAAAGCAGGTGTTTTCTTGTTTTTTAAAGGAAATACTTTTAAATTGAAGCTAAACCTAATATATTGCAAGGAAAACACTTAAGAACATGTTACACAATAACGTTTAAGGTGGTTTTAGTATTTGGACAAAGGTTAAAACATTACCTCTTTTATTTATATTATTCCTTTTTATGACTTGCATTGCACGATGACAATACTCGTTTTATTTTATTTTTTATACTTTTTTAATTTTTTATCTATATAATATTAAATCATAAATTTTTGTTTATCATAATTTTTGTTTAGATTAAATAAAATACAGCCATTGGGTTAACATTTGTCATTAGAATGTTTGTTCATATTAAAGCTATTTGCAATGTTATTTCTTATAGACTTTGATTTCTATTTTTCATATAAATAATTGGTCTTCAAAAATCAAAGTTCAATCAATTCTTATACCTAATCGTTCGGAGTCCTTAATTTATAAATTACGAGACTCTCGTTAGCACGCCTGGGGATTAGTGTGCTCAAAAAAAAAAATAAAAAATCAATTTGTTATCAACTCAATCTCCAATCCCTTGCTCCTCACATTGTGAATCAATATATTATATATATACATAGTATATATATATACATATATAATATTATATATATATTATAATGAAATGATAATAATAAAAATTTTTTAAATAATAATAAAATTTTTTTATTGGTAGGTAAAAGAAAAAAATAAAAAGATGATTTGAATTAATAATGGTAAAAATTTTGGTTATTGTGATAGTATTACTTCCTCAGCGCATTAGAGAAAAGAATATATCAATGTGTACACAAACTTTTAAAACTCAAAATCCAAAACAGAAATATATAGTTCTATTTTTTTTTCAATTTCATAAACACTATTTTCTTTCAAGTCAAACATATTTAGGATAGAAAAAAAAAATATTAAGAAAATTAAAAATGCTTAATCAAGAGGTCATATATTTATTGCAAGGGAAATATAAATATCTTACTAAATTAAAGTGACAGTGATTACAAATAAATTCAATACCAAAAAAGAAAATAAAAAATAACAAATTTTTATTAAGAATAAAACTCTTTTAAGATCTTAACATACAACAAGAAATAAATAATATTAAAAAAATTACCAATTTGAATTTCAAAAATAATCCTGAAAATGCTATAATTTAATTAAATTTTTGATAATACAAAAAAAAAAAAAAAAAGCAATGTGATTATTTCAAAAAATATCCTTTTGAAGAGAATGCTATAATTTAATGTAAATTTTTGATAAATACAAAAAAAAAAAAAAACAACCACCACGCTCAATAAATTTGAAAATTTACAAAGCAAATACTGCGTGTAGGATCTTACATATTGGTTAGTTAATGAATTTATTTTACAACATGTATTGTCTTATTTCTCCATTGTTCTGAACTTGCCAAAATTTAATTAATAGAAATAAAAAAAAAAAAAAAAAAAACCAAGTCAATAAATGAAAATTACAAAGCAAATCATGCTAGGATCTAATATTGGTTAGTTAATGAATTTATTCAAATATTTTATTTCTCCATTGTTCTAACTTGCAAATTTAAAATAAATAAATAAATACTTTAATTAAGTAATAAAAAAATATTACATAAAAACGTTATATTCTCTCCAAATAAACCCACAATTTTTCCTACAACTATAAAAAAAGAATGTACTTTTTCTATTTTATTTATATATTTATTTATTTGAAAAATAATTTTTAAAAATTATATCCGATCAAATAATAAAATATAATTTTTCTTTTTTTTTTTTTCGTCTTAACCACATGTATCATGAGCCCACTAGACTAGAACTAAATTTCTTTTCATTACATATACCTGTGTTTTTGCACCCACATAACGAAATTTCTTTAACCGTGAGGTTTATTAAAACAACCAATATTATAAAACATAGCCTTAATCATTAAAGCATTAATGAAATAAATTTCAAGTTTATAAAATAATTCATATTTTATGTGTAATAGCAAACACTTAACTAGAGGAGAATTAATCAAGATGAGGCACAATTCTTAAACTAAACAAAGAAACAAAAAGGAAAAAGAAATAGAAGAAGATAAAATAATTCCATTATGAAAAGGAGCAAGAAACCACTTCTGTCCTTGCGCTTTAGCTTCGTTTTAATATTCCATTATGAAGATTAAACAATTTCATTTTAAAAAATATTAATAATCGACTCAAATACTCTTATAATATCCTTAAAGAATTTATTAAACATTTCAAACTAATAATTTTAATATAAGATTAAAAGTAGGAAAAAAAAAGTTACCTTAATTTCTTAAAACATCACTTGAATTGGAAAAAAAAAAAAAAAAAACTTACAACATTTTAGGTTTAAGCTTTGAATTTTATTAGGAGAAGAAAAGGATTTATATATACAATGAAGAAAGTTATTTATCCAAATAAATAAATAATGTTAACTATATGTATGGAAGAAGCAACCAAAAAAAAAAAAAAAAAAAAAATAATGTTAAACTATATGTATCGAAGAAGCAATTGCCAAAAAAAAAAAAAAAATAATAATATCAGAATTATTATAAATAAAGTTGGACATCAAATAAAAAAAAAAAAAAAAAAAAAATCAAATATTATAAAAAGTTGGACATAAAAATTGATAATAGGAGATATAATAGACCTCTTCCAATAGTTGAATTACGGTTAGAAAAGATTATAATTTGAATTTTCTGTGAAGGAATATGCGATTTAGAACCATTTTCTATGAGTTTTGTAAAGAGAAAATTGGTGTGTAGCTGCATTATTTGTTGTGGGGTTGGATCTGCAAGAGGCTGCTTCTTGAATTTGATGGTTGAGTCTGTCACCAAGGTGGGGCTTTTTTATGATTTGGAGCAGTTGGCTCCAATCCTACAAAATTCAGTGGCATCCTCAAATTATCAACATAAAATAATGAATAAAAAATGTGCCTATTTTTATTTTCACGAGTATTCTCGTATCTTTTTTATATAAAATTAATTTTATTTTGATTTTCATGACTGCTTTTTTCTATGAATCAAACTCTTAATCTATAGAGATCATCTATAAAATTTAAGTGTATGATAATTGATTTTAATTATGACCAATCAATTCTCTAGTCATAATTTATTGTTTTATGATAAAGAATTAGAATTCTTAATTATTTTATAAAATTTAAATTAAGATAATACACATACATTAATTATACAAAGGAAAAAAAAGTACAAATAAAAATAAAAAATATAAAATAGAAAATTGCGAGCTCCCTTGTATTTCGAAGTAGCTTAAAGGGAAGAATATTATATGGTTAAGCAATCATGTCTTCCTGTAATAGTTAAGCCAAGGCAATTTTTTTTTTTTTTTTATAAAAATCCCTATCAATGTCCTCTTTGATCTTTATCATACACATCATCTTATTTGATGTTGAAAATGAAAGCTATTAGGTTTATTTCACATTTCATTCAGGAAATATATATTTAAAAAATTTTCAATTAAAAATTTAAAATATTTTACACGATTGATATTATATATAAGGATAAGACTCACCTACACAATATAACACCGTTAATCCTGAAAAATGACAAGCAAAATTTGAATTCTTACAACTTGAGAGTTATGCGTAAAAAAAAAAAAACATTAGCAGTAACAAAATTTCTGGAATGGGTATTGTTTGGTCTCTGCTTCTAGTCCGAATAATTTAATGACGTTTAGGTGGGTCAGCATTAGATTGTTTTCGTATTAGGAAAGACCAATTCATTTATACGATTATTTTGATTTTCCTTTTTTTTTTTTTTCGAAAAAAAAAGGTAGAGTAATGCTAAAATTGAGAATGTAAACGTTCCACCTGCAAGTTATCTAGAAATTGCATTCTTCTACTCCCAATTTTTTTTTTTTTTCATTTTTGTACATTCAACAAGACTTTGCTTGTATTGCCATGGTTAAAAATTAATTGAAAAATTGTTAAAAATAGCTCTATTTTGACAATTTTTTTGTTTGTTGTCTTGACTTTGTATAATTAATTGTATTTGTGCTATAAAAATATGATTAAAGGGTTTCCCTATTTCTGTAATTATAAGGTCAATGTAAGACCCCAAAAAAACTAAAATATTTAAATGCTAATTTGTTAAACAAGAGTTTTTTTTTTTTTAAAAACTATATTTTAATTATTTAATTCAGACTTTGCCTACTTGCATACTCTCAATCTATTTATGTTCCCACCTCCGTCCCCCACTTTCATAATTGCATTGTTGGAGATAACCCTAGATCTATTAAGCAGCACGTGAAAAATTAAAAAAAAAAAAAAAAAAAAAAAAAAAAAAACTCAATCTATTATTTCCTACCTCCGACCCCAGCTTTCATTAATGCATTGGAGACTATCCACCCATAGAGTCTTATTAAGCAGCACAGATGAAAAATTTAAAAAAAAAAAAAAACACAAAAAAAAGGAAAGAGACGAGAATAGAAAAAGATAATTCGAGAAATAACATTTTTGGTTCAATTAATAAGGTTTAGGCAAGATATTTATAATGCTCAATCTGAGAATAATTGAAGGAGTTTTTTGTCTTTGTTTTTTTTTTCACAAAAAAATTCTAGATAATTATGCATTTTTTTTTTTTTTTTTTTTTTTCACAAAAAAATTCTAGATAATTATGATTATTTTTGCAAGAATAATATTTTAATACATTACTAGACTATTAAACTACTAATTAATTATTATTGCTCTTTAAAAAAACTAATTAATTATTATTAATTTCTACTATAGATTTCTTTTTGGAGTATCAAGGAAAAAATAATTTAAATAAGAGATTATTACTAATGTTAGACTAATCTCCAATTATTTTTGCAAGAATTATTAGATTTATCAAAGTTGTGGAACACAATTGAAAACACCTTAAAAGTAATAAAAAAGAAACATATCATCTATTTCTAAAAAAAAAAAAAGAAAAAAAGTATCTCAAAATTATTATTCTAAAGAAAGGGATGTGCTTTTCAAGCGGCCAAAAAGATTGTTCCTAATATTTTAGCGTAATGAATTATAAAATGTTTTTTTCATTTAATATTTGATAAAATTCTATTTATTAGATTAAAATATTTTGTTAACATAAAAAATAATAAAATTACATTTATAAATTAAATAGTTAACTTAATTTTTTTTCTGTGCATTTCCATTAATACTTTTTTGGCCAATAAATGCTATTTTATCAATATTGAAATTAACAAACAATATTTATCTGGCAATAATAATTTTTTGATCTGGCAATAGTGAAGTTAACAAATTAATCCTAATAACTTTTTTAATCATGATGTTTGGATAACTCGTTACTTTACGCAATCAAGGTTTTAGTCTCTAAAAGATGAAAACAATTCCTCCTGTAATTTTATTTATTGAGTAGCATTCTTTGCAGCTTTCAATCAAAACCAAATCTACCATTTGCTTTTCCTGAAACAAGAAAAAAAAATGGTCGCAGTCTACAACAAAGAACTTCTCAGTTGGTACCTTATCACTCTAAAACTTAGAGAAACAGTAGAATCTGCGATCCCAACACCATCTTCAGGTACCCAATTGGTTCAATTTCCAGAGCAGCCTCAACAGACGCCATCAGAGCTACAAAAACAAACACCATCAGAACCTGACACTATTAAAGATGAAACTGCCTCACCGGATTCTGAATGGGTTATATCCATCAAAGAAAAACTGGAAGAAGCTAGCCACGATGAAGAAGCAAATTCATGGGCGAAATTATGCATATACAGAGTTCCTCATTACTTAAGAGAAGGAGATGATAAGGCTTATGTTCCTCAGGTTGTCTCTTTAGGGCCTTACCACCATGGAAAGAGACGTCTACGCCAACTGGATTGCCATAAATGGCGTTCCCTTCACCATATGCTAAAGCGTACCAATAAAGATATAGAGCTTTTTCTTGATTCTATGAGGGAACTCGAAGAGAAAGCTCGTTCTTGTTACGAAAGCAAAATTAGTCTTAGTAGTAATGAATTTGTAGAAATGATGGTTCTTGATGGTTGTTTTGTTCTTGAACTTTTTCGAGGTGCTGCAGAAGGATTTAAACAATTGGGTTATGCAAGAAATGATCCTATTTTTGCTATGCGTGGATCTATGCATTCTATTCAAAGAGACATGATAATGTTGGAGAATCAGCTTCCACTCTTTGTTCTTGATCGCTTACTTGGTCTTCAATTTGATCGTCCTGACATGAAAGGAATAGTAGCTAAGCTTGCATTAAGATTTTTTGATCCATTAATGCCAACAGATGAGCCATTGACCAAAAGCGAAAAGAGTAAGTTAGAATCTTCTCGTGGATATTCAAATGCAACATTTGATCCTTTAGCAGATCAAGAAGGATTGCACTGTCTTGATGTTTTCCGAACAAGTCTTCTTCGCAGAGGGCCTACGCCTGTTCCAAGAATTTGGATCAAAAGATGGTCAAATTCAAATCGAGTTGCTGATAAACGTCGAACACAATTGATTCACTGTGTTACAGAGCTTAAAGAAGCAGGTATCAAGTTTAAGAAAAGGAAGACTGATAGATTTTGGGATATAAAATTCAAGAATGGTGTTCTTCGAATGCCTCGTCTTCTAATCCATGATGGTACTAGGTCACTTTTCCTTAATCTGATAGCATTTGAGCAATGCCATTTAGATTGCAGCAATGACATTACATCATATATAGTGTTCATGGATAATTTAATAAACTCACCACAAGATGTTGCTTACCTTCATTACTGTGGAATAATCGAACATTGGCTTGGCAGCGACGCAGAAGTTGCAGATCTCTTTAACCGACTGTGTCAAGAGGTGGTTTTTGACATAAACAACAGTTACCTTTCTCGCTTGTCTCAGGATGTTAACCAGTATTATAATCACCGATGGAATACTTGGCGAGCTAGTCTCAAACATAACTATTTCGGTAATCCTTGGGCGATCATTTCATTAGTTGCTGCTGTTGTGTTGCTGTTGCTTACCTTTGCGCAGACTTTCTATGGAGTTTATGGCTATTACAAGCCAGCTTCTTGAGCCTTCTGTCTCTTTTCTTTGGACTTGTAGTTGCTGAAATAAGAATATTTAGCCTACAAGAAAAATTTGCTGAATGCCATTTCATAACAAAATAGTCTAACTTGATTGTTTCACAAGAAAATAATGGAACTATACGACAGGTTTGGTTTGTTTGCTTGCTTGTTTCTTACCACTTATTTGGCAAACCTTCAACAAAATTCCTTCAATTTTATCAAACATGCAATTTTTTATTGTACCTATTTGATAAATGTTATTAGAGTTTCGTTATATTTTCCAGTATTCTACAGTACCCTATATCTGCTTGGCATGAAAAATAACCTTTATTAGGTTATTTCATATTTGCAAAGACCACTGCTCAATTACTGCAAGGCCAAGACATTATTTGAAGCTCCACTGCGTATGCATAAAAGAAATATCTATAAACTTTTACCATGAACCAATCAAATAATTCACGATAACAATTTTTTTTTCTAATGCTGAGAAGGCATGCATGAATTTGTGACAAGAGACATCAATCCAAAAGATAGAGAAATATCACATTAAAAAAATGCTCATCTCTAAAT
This sequence comes from Jatropha curcas, assembly GCF_014843425.1. Next base: position 32,989 of record NW_023591279.1, on the reverse strand, counting down.
AAGAACAAGGCTTTCTCAACGAAATAAATAACAATTTATAACTCAATTTTTAGCAATAATCCTTTTGCATTCCTTGGCTGGCATATCCTTCTTTGAACTACAAGTCGTTAGATTAACAATTTGGCTCAAGAAATGTAGTATGCTGCCCTCTATACACCGTGCTCTTCATGGAAAATAACATTAGGGACCACTTTGTAAAATCCTCTATGACATGGGCAAGCTTGCCAAGTAAAAATCTGGGAATCAGAGGAACAAAGATAATCACTCGTTGCACCAAGATTAGCTGTCATTTGTCAAAATAACTTCTACAACATCCAAAGCCCTCACACAATCCACCTGCAACATAAACAAGTCAAACAAGTGGCACAAGAATGCCTTTTAAAGAGCAAAGATAATCATATATTGTTTAAGCTACCTGAAAAATTCAGTCCCTAGGAAGGGGCATGTTGTCACTTGAAGGTGGCTTCTTCCCATCATATCGCTGTAGAGAAGTGAAGAATGATAACAGTTAAAATCAGAAAACCATGGTTGTAAATTTAATTACTAATGGTATAGAATTAATAGGTTGGTTATTCGTCAAGTTACTCTTGAGCTAGCTACCTGAACTTTGGCCAATAAAAGTTTGCATGAAATTCATTCTTTAAGGTTAAAGAGCCAAAGATAGATCTTATTTTGAAGCCTCTTTAATAATCAAGTCAAGTTTAAATTGATAGTTTGCTTGTTTAAGTTTGTGAGACAATTAGTTATTAAAGGCTCATGAGATAGTACATTTAGAAGCTTCCAAATTGGCTCACTTACAGCCTCATAAACTAAATAATTTCCGAGTAATCTCAACTAAATAAATAAGTTCTTTTATGCACATCTTATGTATATCATCAGTACTATACAATCATTTTTGATGATATATTAGATTAAGATGAAAATTATGCTGATACCACCAAAATGTTAATATTCTCCAAAAAGTAATGCATCCAATTCATAAAAAATAACAGGTTCTATATCATATGATACTGTAATGATTATTTGCAAATTGCAATTATGTCCAAATCACATAAAAACTTATAATTACTTGTAATATACTGAAAACTTGGTAACTTACTATCAATTGGTGGTAATATGATACAGTTAAGCTTAAAAAGACTCGTTAACATATCTCTAGGCTAACAATAGAAACGTATTATATAACTCCAAGATGCAATTTATAATTTCAATATTAGTTAAAAGTTGAAATCCAATACTGAACAAATGTGCTTTGAAGGTGTAAACTCTGAAGGTTGGCTTGCGATGTCATCAATAATAAAAAAGTTCGATACTTAAACAAGTCAAGCTTGAGGTGGGCTCAGTTTCAGTAATTAGTTGAGCTCAAGCTTGGTTCATTTTGAATAAAGAAGCTGAGCTCAAAATCAACTCATTTGCTTTGTTGAATGAGGTAAATGCAACCCAAGCTAAAGTTAAGCTTGAGCTCTGCAAATTTTAGCTTGGCTCATTTGAAGCTTAGAATTTTGTAAAATAGATTTGAAGAATGCAGTGTTTTGTATTACCTGTTTACCGAAAGAGAATGGAACGTATTTGTACTTGATCATGTGCATTATCTGTCTCCTCATAGTGAGAATAAAAAGTAACACCCAGTAGAAAAGAAGTATTGGCCAAAAGACAGGTACATCAAAGACGACAAAGAACGTCATGATAAAAGCAACGATGAAAGCCTTGATGATAGAGTACCTTAAATCATGACCAAAAAAGAGGAACTTCAATAATTGGACCAAAAGCATCATGTTTATAGGTCTCACAGCAACATCAAAATGGGAAGAAATATAAAAATGATAGATAAACCACAAAATCTTAACAACTGCCACCCAAGAGGGCATTATCTAAACAAAGAACACAAGATCATACAAACGGTCAAGCAAAGGGATATGTTTGTTATGAGGCAGTGAAGAGTCACTCAGCTTTGTTTTATCAGGTGAAATCTCATTGCTGCTGCCAGTGCCACTCATTCAGAAGGCAAACCATCTCTTAGTTCAGTCTATAGATATTATAGAATCTCTACCCTCACTCATAGATTGATATTCTCCTGGTTGCTTTTCTTTTTCCTCCGCCATTTTGTAAAACATCAAATATTTTCAGAATCAAAACTTATTTTATTTTATCTGTCTAGTAAATTTTCATGGTTGCCTTTTTTGTCGTTGATATTATTCACACAAACAATTTACCAAGCTCTAAGAATCGTCACACCACAAGTTTCAGCAGCACATTATTCATAAGAAATAAATTAAGAACTTAAATGATCTCTCTGATCTATCCCTAAAAAAAACCCCAAATCAAATTCAAATTCCGTCGCAAAAACATTTGTTTCAACTCTAATTGCACACCCATTATCAAATATCAGAAAATCCATAGTAACTAACCAACAAATATGATGACGGACGAACAACTGCAGTAGAAGAACTAAAAACAAATTCAAACAAAGAGAAAATCAAGAATGATAAATCGTACCAAAACTTGAATTCGGGAAGTCGGCGAACGAAGGGGCGAAACTCATCGGATCCACGGGTAGGGAGTGTGGGCCCATCGTGGATCTCAGGATCAATCTGAGGAGAGAGAAACCCTATCAAGTTGTTAAGCATGTAGATGCCAAGACCGTATGTGATTATGTAGAAGCCCTGGAGTATGTACACGCGTATGGCATAGATAAGCGCAATGAAGAGACAAGAGATCCATCGGTAAAGGATATGAGGAACCGTCTTATCAAGCAGGTGCTGGTAACGCCGCCACACGGCGAAGCTCCACCGGGAAATGATGGTGGCCGGGGTAGATGATAAGGAAGAGAGATTGTCGCCGGATAGGGCTCCACTGGACTGGCCGGTCTCCATTGTGGGCCCAGAAATTGAGAATTTCTTTCTTCTTTTGTATGTTTGTCAATAACTAAATATATATCTAATGGTATCTCCGTCTATGGCTGTGGTTTCCTGATTTTGGGCTCTTCTGTGAGAGAGTGTTTGTGTTGCGTCAAAGTCTCTCAACAGTCCCGTGGATGTGTTGTTTTCTGAGACCTGGGTCGGGTCACTAAAATTTCATAAGTTTATACCATTTTTATTTTGCCTTTTTTTATATGAAAAATAATTATTTCATTCTCGAGTTTTACAAAGTTAATTAATTCGTTCATTTTTTTTTATATATTAAATTTTTTTAATTTTTAAGATAAAGCATTAAACAGTCTTTCCATTCAATTTTAATAATTTTTAAATCATTATACCTTCAAAAAATGATTTTTTTTCATTAAATATCGAGTGAAAAACTAAACTACCCTTATCGACAAATTCCTCTTCATCTCTTGTTTTCATTGAACACCGTTTCGTGCGTTCTTTTGAAAACGTTTTATCGTGGTCGTCGGACGACAGGTCGGCTACAAATATTTCCAATATTCTCCACAATTGCCTAAGCCCACTAAAGTACAACAACAGCGGCCCATTAAAGCAGGCTTTTGGCCCATAAATATTACAGAAAAACTAAGACAGTTACTCATTTATTTATTAATTTTCAATTTTGAGCTTTGACCGAAGAGAGCGGGGAGATATGAGCGTGGTATGGTATTGGTAGATTAGCGCAAATCAACGGAATGCCTTCACTTCTCTCACAACGACCAGCTCTAGCTTCTTCTTCTTTTTTCCCGTTTAATTTTCCCGGCAAACAGAGAAAGAGAAAAGCTGAATTCAAATCCGGTAACTAACTGATCCAATGCTGCAATTTTTCTCAAGTCTCATTATATATTTTTTGCAAATTCGAGCACGAAAACATATATACATAACTTTCTCTTGTTGAAGATTCGATATCAGATCTCAGCTGTTCTGCGTGTGTTTCTTCTTTGTTCACTGAATCCGCCGGTCCAAAAGCCATTAACAGGCTATTGCTTATTCTCACATTTTTCGAAATGCTATACTATTTATATTTGTTTTATTTCTATTTCCAAATTTCAATTCCTTTTCGCGTATTTCTCCAATTTAGCATGTTTTACTGATCTATTAAAAACCCAGTTCCTGGAATACTAAATGCCTCAGTCAAATTTTGTGGGTACATCAACTTCAGTACGAGGGTGGTTTGATAGCTCTTGCTAATGCTTCTACTTTGTCAGATAATCTGCTTTTTCCAATAGTTTGCTCTTGCTATAATGTAGAATTTACTATTTGATCTGCCACTTTTGCTTATTGTTGCTGATAATTTTCTGTTGGAATCTCATAATTGAGCTTCCATCTAATTGAGCTCATTATTGGTTCTAGTGTTTATTTGAAATTTTGTTTAACTTTATTGTTACATTTGTGTCTCGAAGTTTCTTAGTTCCTAGTTTCTTGTAATTGCCATTTTACAGATTCTGTAACTCGGCTTCTAACTCCAGCCAGCGTTTAGACTTGATAGTTGATTAATGGATTCTGAATCTGCTGACTCATCTGCTCAACCTCCTGCTCAAGCTTCTTCCATTGAGCCTCCAGTGAAAGTTTCTAATAGTGGGTCTCCTGCCAAAGCTGCCAATACTGAGCCTGCTGCCCAAAATGCCACTAGGCATGATGATACGGTGGGTGAATCACCTGCTTCTAGTGTATCATCTCAGAGAAGTTCAAACCTACCACAGCCAACACGACCTCCAACAGATCAGAGTGCAAGTTCTGGGATTTCTGCATTTTCTCGTCTCACTAGTGGGTTTGGATTGCATTTTGCTTCAGCAGCCCCAGGACCAAATGAGAGTTCTAAAGGCAATGCAGCATCTGAACAAGCTGGTGTTTTTGAATCTTTAACTAAAGGTTTGGTTGATTCATCTCGAAGTGCTGTGAAGGCTATGCAGGTCAAGGCACGCCATGCTGTATCTCAAAATAAACGCAGATATCAGGTAGCTTACTCAGGTTGCTGTTTTTGCGATTTTGCTTTTATTTTAGTATTAGTTTATTGGCAAGTTCATAAATTGTATATTAGTTTTCAGTTAAACGCTGAGAGTGTCATTCCACCTCTTTTTCTTTACCATAGGTTTTGCTTTTACATAATAGGTTTTTTGGCAAAAAATGTGACTGATTACATCTTAGTAAATTTACAGGAGGGAGGATTTGACTTGGATATGGCTTATATCACTGAAAATATAATTGCTATGGGATTCCCTGCTGGTGATTTAAGCTCTGGGCTTTTTGGATTCATTGAGGTAAACAATATTATCTAGTTCACGTGATGGAAATTTGATTTATCATCTAAATAATGCATAAACTGGAAAACTAATGCAGGGGTTCTATCGAAATCACATGGAAGAAGTGATAAGTTTCTTAGAGACTCATCATAAGGTAAAATTTGTATATGTGTGTTTCATGCATTAATGGATATATATATATATATTGAATTTACTGGCTAGAAGTGCAAAATAGTTAGCAGAACAAAGGAATGTGGTATGATATCATTATGGATTTTTCTTGTTTGTGCCTTTTGTCATTATTTTATTCATCAAATGATCAAATTTGTGTTTAGCTGGGCATGTCTCTGACCTAGGCTTTGGTTATTGAAAGTCTTAATTTGATGATATCTACTTGTTCTTTATGCAGGGAAAATACAAAGTGTATAATCTTTGTTCTGAGAGATTGTATGATGCAGCCAAGTTTGGGGGAAAGGTGTTTTCTTCATCTTCATTTGCCTTATTCTGATTACATTTTATCTCAAGATCAAATTAGGACGACATTTGGAGCTTCATTTATTTTATCATAGTGAATCGGAAAAAATTTAGAAATCTCCATACTAGGTCTAATAAATATCAGTTTCTTGTCGTTCTGTGCAACATATATGGTTAATAGAAGTCATTGCTGCAGTATATGAGTTGATTGCAATACTGATTTTAGGTCATAAATTTGTATGTTTTATAAATTGTTTAAGGTTTTCTTTCTCTCTGTATACACACAGAAAAAAGGATATTCAAGACTATTGGTAAGATTTTGGCCCTTGCTTCATAGTGAACGCAGTTAGGAGTTCTTCATATTTTTATAAATTGAATTTTCAAGTCTTAAGAATAAGGTTCACATTTGAATTTGGGATTTCACTATTCCTGATAATCATTGAACTTCCTGTGATGCATTTGACTGAACAATCAATGACTAGCATCTTGCAAAAACAAAAGCTCCTATATATTGTCTTGACAACAAAAACTCCTGTGATGACGTGAACGCATTGTGAAATGACTTGGCGAGTATAATTGTCATCTGCTAGTGTCAATATCTTACTGAATTATGGAGATCTATTGTGTCGAAAATTAGTGTAATACAAGGAATGGCAAATGTTTGACTGATGCATTGTTGTTCAGCTTTTGAATTAGATACCATGGCTAGTGAGCATAGTATGCAAATTTTAGCATTAAACTCCATGGTGAATGATTTTGAGATTCTAAGCATGGTTTTCCTCATGCGTTTTTTCCAGGTGGCATGTTTCCCATTTGATGACCATAATTGTCCTCCCATTCACCTCATAATATCATTTTGTAAAAGTGCATATTCATGGTTGAAAGAGGACATTGAAAATGTGGTGGTAGTACATTGTAAAGCTGGTATGGGCAGAACAGGTGTAATGATATGTAGCCTTCTTCTTTTCCTTAAGGTGAGACCTAACACTATCTCATCTGGAGTTAGAGTTGTATGACCAATGCATTATTGTACAGTTATTTTCTTTGCCTTCTTTGTGCAGTTCTTCCCAACTGCCAATGAAGCCATTGATTACTTCAACCAGAAAAGATGCATAGATGGAAAGGCTATAACTCTCCCAAGTCAGATTGTTAGTCAATCCATTCATGGACATTTTTTTTATATGTATCTTAAGAGATTGACGTTTGCATTACTAAAGGAGTAACTGTTTCCTGCTTTTCCCAGAGATATGTCAAATACTTTGAACGCATCTTAACATACTTCAATGGAGAAAATCAGCCTGGACGAAGGTATAATTTGTTATCTTTCAAACTTCATAAAGTTTTCTTCACCGAGTTACTGAAATTTTAGTCACACAGGTGCATGCTTAGGGGATTTCGGCTTCACAAGTGTCCTTATTGGATAAGGCCCTCTATTACAATCTCTAATCATAGCGGTACAATGACTTTCCTTCAGCAAATTCATATTCATTAACTGTGTTAACATTGTCATTAATAATTTGCAGAAAAAAAAAAATGTATAGCGTAAACCTACTTTCTCAGCATTTTATTGTCCCACAATTACCTGAATTATCTTCTAAATTGACCACGTAGTATTCAAGTCAGTAGAGCTCATTGTATATTTATAGTGCCAAATTTCTGTAATTTCACTGCAATCAGAAACTTTTTTTATACTTGAAAATTGTCGATATTCCTTAATTCTATTTGATAATAGAATGTTTCAAGCAAATTTAAAAGACCCAAAATTGCCCTAAATCTATAGAATTTAAATAAATAAAGCATTACAAGCATTGAGTTCGATTATAAAGCTAAGTTAACAAATTAGATAAATGATTTTCCTTTTCATTTCAGTGTTGTGTCCATACATTGGCTTCTATTATTGAGTAGCATCTGAGTTAGGTTTTGCTCCAACTGGCATGCATGTTGTCATTGTTATTACCAGCATTGTTATTGAGTTCTTTTATCATCAGAAATTCTTGGTAGAAAATCATTTGTTTTAAATGTTGGAAGGCTATATATTTTCATTTGTTTTTCATTTAGTTTGTCATTAAATTTTGTGGCATATAAATGTGTAAACCAAGAAGTTTTCTTTTATCCACAGGGGTTCTATTCTCAACAAAAAAGCATCCCAAAACTAAGGATTTAATGGTAGATCTTTACTCAAGCTGTTTGATTATGGTCTAATTGCTTGTTCTGGTTATTAATGTCACCTCTGTGCTAATCCTACTTTAAATTTCTGATCCAAGCATGCTGAATCAACTTTTGCAGCCGGAAGATTTCTGGATTAGTGCACCTAAGAAGGGGATTTTGGTATTTGCTCTACCAGGTGAGCCAGGCCTGACAGAGTTGATGGGGGACTTCAAAATTCAATTTCATGATCGCCAAGGAGATTTCTACTGGTACCCTATTTGAAATTCTAATACTGATAACTTTTTCCCTCAATAGGTTATACTGAAAGAATTAGCCATTTATCCAATTTATCTTTCTGTTTAATGTGCAAAAACAGTCGTCATCTTTTACAAAAGACCTGTAGTCACTTCTTTGTTTGTCCGTATTTGTTAAAACTGAAGATATCATTTTTTTATTTTTTTGGGTCATCAGTTGGTTAAATACGACAATGACAGAAAACAGAAAAACACTAGACGCATCTGAACTTGATTGTTTTGACAAGGTAAATAACTACCTCGTTTTTCCCCATTTATCTGGTTCAGCAAATACTCGAGATTCAAGACAGTAGGTAGGCTAGATTTCTATACTTTTCGGTGCATTTTTTTGATGCGTCTTGACTGTGTTTCTTCAGAGAAAACTGCCTTCACCAGGTTTCCAGGTTGAAGTTGTGATGATTGACTACGATGGTACTCCACCAAGGCCTAAAGCTGATTCTGCCAGTACTAGCTTAGGCTCTATTTCCAAGTCAAATGATGGAGTTGCAGCTAATTCTAACCAAAGAAAATTCTCCGAAAATGAAGATGATGTATTCTCAGATAGTGACGGAGAAGAAAATGGTGCTCCAAAGAGCAGCAAAGCTGATGCTTCTGGAGTTGGATCCCCTCAATCTGGTCAAACATCAAACATCACAGAAGAGCAAATTAAGAGCTTAACACAGGGAACTGAGCAATTATCTACTGGGAGTCGAGAACCCTCGCATGTTAATGCATCCGAGGGAACATCCAGTGGTGGGATTAAGAAACCTGTCTCAGGCCTTGAGATTCCTAACCTGGGCTCAGTGGAAGCAAGTGACATTAAGGCAATTGCTGCTGATGCTTCAGTTTTTACCTTTGGGGACGAAGAAGATTATGAAAGTGAGTGAAGCATTGGTTACATTGCAGCCTGAAAGTGTACAAGGAACTTGCTCAAACGAGCTCTTTGAGAAAAAAAAAATGATAAAGATCAAGAGGGATTTTGATAAATACAATTACATCAAGCATATTAAAGATATGAAACGTCTTTATCTGGAGTTTCTTTTCTTATTTGCTCTAATACCTTACGATTCGAGCAACAGAGGAACAGAATCAACAAACTAGAATCTCAAATGAACAAATTTATGGAAAAAGAATACAACCTTTGTAGGATGTAATAAGTCATATTAACAGGCTAACTAACTATTCATACATAGACTGTAACCAAAACCTAATTTATCACCTTCAAATCTCCCTTCTCATTAAAGGTGTGTAGAAACGAAATCAAAGTCTCACGGGACCTTTTCGCTGGTCACTTATACTAGACCCAAACTTCAGATTATACGCATTTAGAAACTCCTTCCAGCCACCTTTAGTACTTTTCTTTCTTGCCTTTGGATCAACTTCGCGATTTCGACAATCACCTGCTCGCCATTTTTGAAGTTCCTGATCTAAGTGTGAGAGCTAGGTTTCCACAAACAATTAAGAAATTAACAGAGGGGGGGAATACCTTTTTCGGCCCGGTGGCTATTGCAGTGGCTTGTTTATTGTTCATTTCCCTCCCAAGCACAATACAATAAATGGATTCAAATTTTCAAATCAAATACCAAAATTTTTTGGAAGGGCAAGAGCAAATGACTCATACTTCATCATCATTCTCGGTATTTTAGGGTCAGATGGTTCATCAACAGCAGCAACTGTCCTTTCTAATGCAATGATGCAAATACTCTCAATTGTTTGATATAACAATAAATTTGAAAAAGAAAAGAGGTCATAATAAAAGGATTCATTGCTCATACAAAGACAACTAAAAAGCCAACAAACAAGAGGGTCAATGAAATGCTACAAATATAAGATGAACTTCACATATACCAGCAATAATAAAGACAAAATATTTCTTGTTGTTTTCATTTAATCTCAGTGTGTGAACAAAAATCAAAGAAAACTTGTATACAAAGCCCCAAAATATAACTATTACAAAGATCATTCACAAATTGTTATTTGGATTAGCATGTTCATTACCTGACCATCTAGTAAAGGCACAAGCTAATGGGTTCCTACTTGCAAAAAGCCCAAGCTTTGCTCTTAACAAAGCCAATCTCCCATTTGTACTTGATGAATTATCTGCAACAACTACTTGACCAACCATTACAGGAAACTCCATTCCACTTTCTAAAGCTCCAACAACGTCACTAAGACCAGTATCCAAACCTTCAGTATCACTGGCATCAAAATTAACAACTAATGACCCTTTTCGCTCCTGCAACCATTCCACAACCTCATTACTCACTCCTCTGCACTTCTTCACCTTGACTTTAACCAAATTAGGACATCCCCAAACAAGTGCTTGGACTGCAATGTCTGAAATAGCACACCCCTTTATACACAGCTTCTTCAATGCCACGCATTTTGATGCAATACAAGCAATTTCATGATCACCAATTGTTCCACTCCCACAAAGAGCTAACTTCTCCAGTTTTTGGCAATTAGCAGCAATAGCTGCGAAACTCCAATGTGTTGCATTTACACCAATCAAAACAAGTTCTTGTAAATTAGGACAGTGTTTGGCTACAGCAATCAAACCCTCATCTCCAATCCTATTAGTTCTCCAACCATCTATGTGGAGCTTCCTCAATTGTCTACAATTCTCTGCCACTGTAACAAGACCAAAATTCGAACATTCAGGAGTTTTTACAATATGCAAAATTTCCATATTTACCCGTTTTGAAATCGCTACAAGTCCAAGATCGCTCACTTGAATCCTCTCTAGATGAACATCAATCAAGAAAGTATTTCCATTTCCAATACTTTCAAGTATTTTATCCCAATCACCCAAGCACCGAATAATTTTCAAGGTCTTAAGCTTTTTAGCTCCGACTACAAGTTGTTCAAAAGACTGACCGTTGACCAGTTCCTTCAAGCAAATTGATTTCAGAGACGAAGCTGCGGCACCTGGCCTAATCATCTCGGCTCCGTCATGGATGCCTCGAAGCCGCTTAATGGACAGCTCCTCCAAAGCCGCGCAGTGATCGAGCACCGCGTTTAAGCCTTTGGCACCGAAAGCGCACGAGCCGCAAGAGAGCTTTTTCAACTTCTTGCAATTTTTAGCAAATGCAGCCATACCTTCATCGGTGATTTGGCGGCAGCCGCGGAGCTTAACGCGCTCTAGATTCTGGCAACGGATCGAGATCATAACCAATGCATCGTCGTTTAAGCTCATAGATTTGCGGTCACAACGTAAAGCTAGTTTAGTGACAGAGTCGAACCGCATGAACAGATTAGGAACGTACGACACAATCTCCGCTTTCGCATTAAGGGATAGTCTGTGGCGGCTACGACCGTCAACGAATAACCACCGCCGGCAAACTGAGGAACACCGTTTCCGGTCCCCTGCAGACAGGAAATGGAAAATGTACGCCAAACACTCATCAGGAATATACTCTGTGTAATCAACATCAGTAGTCATTTCCTCAACGAGCTGAGGCGATTCGCTAGAAAGAAACGCCGGAGTTAAAACTCGATTGGCGGAAGAGTTTGTGGTTGAGGCGGACTGGCCCATTAGCAAAGTGATAGACACGCGCCACTTGAAAAGAGAAATTTTGACCGAGTTTTCGATTTATTGTTTCTGGACTTGGGGGATTCAGTAGTAGAGAGAATTATAAATGGGAAGTTGTGAATTAGGTGCGTCGCTCTGATTCGGTTGCCCCGTCAAAAGGGTGTGCGTGTCCTCGTCGCAATCGCCAGGGCCGACCATGCACTTACTGCCGTCATAGACGCGCATAGTTGGGAAGCGTGGATTGCGTGGTACGAAGTCAAGGAAATGAATCGTGGCCGTTTAAAGTGATGACTTGTGGGGTCAGTATACGATATAAGTGTGGAGCAGATGCACTTAAGAGGGTGGACCCATGCGTTGTATCGTCTGGCCATGTAAGAAAAGCACTAGAAGGTCTGGTAAAAGTTTCAGAAAGCAAAAGCAATTTTGGTCACCATTGACCGGAGACTTGGTGGGAAATCAAGGACATTTTAGATTGCAAATTTATTCCTTTTCCAAAAAAAAAAAAAAAAAAATTGTAAATTTGTGATTCGTCCCTTTAATGTGATACGCCAATTTGTCATTATTTAGGGATGGGGACCTAAGTACATTTTTGAGAAATAATTACCAAAACACTTTCAGCTCTGTCTTATACACAACAAATCCAATAATAATAATCCGCATAAATGAAAAATTGAATGCCTTTTTTTGAAAAAAAAAATAATACAAAGGATGAAAGAGAAATTATTGAACTAAATTTGTATTTTGTTACAACTAAAGTGCAATAGCACAAATTTTTCATTCATTGCATTTGAATTGGAATTTTACTATAAGATGACAGGATTTGGATAAGTGCTGGTTGATTCTATTCATTCATTTTAATTGGGAAAAATAATTCTACCGCCTAATACAGCTTTAACGTCTTTCTCTCATACGCGCATCATCAAAGCATAGATGCATAGCATATTAAAGAATACTGGATGAAACCACTGTATTAAGCTGCCTCAAATCGCTACATAAATCTCATTAAAATGAGAATACATTACTCCAAATGTATCAAAAATAAAAATACAAGACCAAAATTAGTGTCCTTTTCTCTTCTTTTTCATTTCTTTCAGCTCTTTCTTGAGCTTACTTATGATCTTATCCTGTGCAGAGATTTGAAAATCCTTTGCGCTCAGATCCTGCTTTAGTCTTTCAATCTCTTTCAAGTGGTTATCGCACTTATTTAAATCCTTTTCTCTAAGTTCTCCCTTTAATCTTTCAATCTCTTTCACATGATCATCACAATCATCAGTCTTCAGTTTCTTGGATTCAATTAATTCCTCACCTTGAAAAACTCTCTTTTTGAGCGAACCTTGATGAGGAGAATTATCATGAGTCATTTTACGAACAAATATACTAGCAGTTGCTCCTGTGTTGAGTTTAAATGTAATCATTTTCTGTTGCAGTCCATTTTTGTCCTGATATAACAAAAACAGGTATTTATTTTGCATTCAACAACTGTAAAGAGCAGAAAACTTCTCATTCATTCACACAGTACAGCATAATCAATATTAGCAAGTACCTTTTCTAGTCTCCCATTCAAGTTTTCAAATGCCTGGCATGCCTTTTGTGAATTTTTAAATATTGCAAGTGCAGAATATTTCACTCCATGAGCTTTCTTAGGCGGCTGCTATTAAAACCATTCACCACGTTAGAAAACTTGAAATGGCTTATTCAGACATTGAATGAAGTCAGTACACAGGAACAGTGGCGAAGCAAGTCATATGGATTGAACCAGAAATAATGGAAATTCAACTAAATGGCAGCAATTTTCTCCCAACCCACAAACCAACAAGTTTGTGCGTGAAGCCTTGGTCAAATTCACTCAAAACTGAACTTGTAGGTTGTCCACGAATTCAGAAATTATTTTCACAGGTATCATTAAACCTTTGATTAACTGATTTTCTCTTTAAACAGGGCAAAATTTTCAAAATAAAACCTTTGGTTGATTGCTCGATGCATGTTACTATGAGGCTTTCATCAAGAAATAACAAAATTTATCCTTTGATAAACCAATGCACACAGCATATGAGACTAACAAATATCCTAAATGCTGAGATATAAAAGCTGGTCTTAGCCAGATGTACATTTCCTCATTTTCTCTTGTATCGAATTGATAAAATATCATAACGTCAATAACTTTTCCCATCCTTTGCTTTTAAAACCACACCTTACCGCTACTAGTTAAGAAATCATATTCAGAAAAATCAGATGGGTTCAGAATGCACGAATAGCAGACACAACACAAATAGCCTGCCAGCCATATTGCTGCCCAAAGTATTTTAGCAGACACAACACAATTAGCCTACCAGCCACAGTGCTGTCTAAAACACTTTGGCAGACACAACACAAATAGCCTACCAGCCATGGTGCTAACTAAAATATTTTAGCAGCTTTGTTCAACTAAAAGAAAATTCTCAAGTTTTGAACTATATAATTACAGGTACCCTTGGTTCAAGTTCATTTGAACATAACTTCATCAGAAGACATGGCTTTACGAGGCCAAGTATCCATAATGCTGTCTAAAATATTTTAGCAGCTTTCCGCAGCTAAAAGAAATTTTTCAAGTTTTGAACTATACAATTAAGGCTATGTGTGGGGTCAAGTTCATTTGAATAATAACTTCGTCAGAAGACATGGCTCTACGAGGCCAAGTATCCTCTAGAGAGGTATTTCTGCATTTCATGTAGTCACACTAAGAAAGAGTCTTCTATAGAAAGAGTAAGAAATAAACAGGATATACTCAACCTTGGACTCAATTATAAACTTCTGAGGAAAAACTCCATGTAATTCTTTGATGGGGACATTAATTGGTATATTATGGAGAAGTAGCTTTGCCATTTCACCTTCCAACACCTGTTATTTTGAAAAGAAATTGCTTATTAGATTTGCACCAGTCAAAAATTAGAGAGAACAAATATCTCATAACTTACATCCTCATGATTCAATGGAATGTCAGTATTAACTCCGAGTTCGACCTTGGCAAGAATGAGTTTCATTGCTGCACAGGCATCATCTACACAATTGTGTGGAGCACCTTCTTTGCGAAGTTCATAACCTAGCACAGACTGTCAGAAAAATACATGAAAGAATTAAACATGGAAACACACTTTTCATTCAGACAAAGAAATCATATCAACAATGTCTTAAATTGACGACAGAAGAGCAGTCGTCGAAATCAAGAAAGACCCGGATTATTGGCAAACTATGTCAGGCAACTGCTATAAATAGCTCAGCATAAAACTAATTGACAGGCAAAAACAAATTAGAACAATCACATCTTGCTTGGTCAAATGTTCCAGCCACAAAAGAAGACAAATTTACTGCAGCATAACCATAACAATTATTAATAGGATAGGAACTGACCTTGCACAAGGTGTCTAAAGAAGGAAGACGTCCATCTGAACGTCTGAAGATAAATGACGTGTCAATCACTCTCTGATGGTCTACCATCAGTGCTATAAAGCATAAATAAATTCCAACAGAAGGAAAAGATTAAAGTATGACACAGAAGTGCAACTAAGCTCAAATAGCAAGTTTATTTTACCACTTTAAAACAAGCTCATCAGTAAACAATGGTTGACATACCCTGCAGGTCATTATATAAACCGTGGCCCACTAAAATAGTTCCTTTCTGTAGGAGTTTCTTCATGGATTTCTACCAAAATGCAGTAAATACCTTCAGATGAAGAAAATAAATGATAATAAAAGAAAATCTGTAAATTATGAGTAATACTTGTATGTCTGCTAATGAACAAGACACTCCATCCAAATCTCTAGCAGTAACTCCAGTAATCTCAGTTCTATAATCTGCAACTGGTTTGCAAGGGTTTACTTTTTCATCAAGTTTGACCTGAGAAGCCAGCATAAAGTTAATTCTTTTGTGCCAAATGGAAATCAATATTTTCTAAATTAACCATTTCTATTAACATAAAGAACGATTTATACCTGTAAATGGTGATCCACAACACACACTCTCACTAAAGCATCAGTACCATCTTCACAAAGAACCATCTCACAGTCAATAGCAATGATTGCATTCGAGCTCATCAACTTGGATTTTTCAGGGAGCTTTGTTATTATCCAGTCCTGCTGCCAATTTTTACAGGTCAAAAGCAAGACAAGCCAAATTGACTAGAAGTGTTAAAGCCAGATGATATTTAACAAGTAAATTACCAACACCTTGACAAAATATACAAAAAAAGTAAAAGGAGACAACCTCATTTTATATTAAATCAGACTGATGAATGCATAATAACTACAGATAACTTAGCATCACAAAATTATAAACAATTCTGCAAGACACAAGATACAATGTCATTTCAAGAAACAGTGAAGGATTAATGTAATATGCATCACAACCAGCAAAAGCAAACTGAATTAATATGGCCAGTGTTATTGTTCCAAAGCCAATTAACATTCTACTTCTAGATATCAATATGATCCTTAGTGAAGGCAATAAATATTATATCACGGGCATCCACATAACTTCAAAGATTATATTGTATCTAACCTCAAAAAGAGAGGACCCGACAATAGAAGGTCAGAAGAGAATAATAACTAGAACCTATTCAAGCTTATGAATTGAATGGAAGAGTGCAGAGAAAGTGAAAGCAAATCAAAAGGACAGGATTTGCCTACTACTCCTTGAGTAAGTAAAAAAGCAGTTTCCTTACTTAGGTAAAGCATAAGTTCAAATTATAGCAGAAAATAATCATCACTTAAATGAAGCATCTTGCTTAAACTAGATAAAAAAAGAAACAATTTCAATAATTAAAAATATAATGCATGAAGTCCTGAGAAGTCAGCTGCAAACCTTATCATATGATGGAAACGCATACTTTGAAAGATAAAATGGGTGTTCAACAGTTAAACTGACTAGCCTCTGCTCTGCCACAATCGCAAATTAACCATGATTATAATGGGAATAACATAGTTAAGAATCAAAAAGGAAAAAAGGGTGCCCATACACTGTCTCAAAAGAACAATTAAAACAATAAATCTCAAAACCGCAGCAAAATTATAGTCACATAAGGCCTATCACCAAATGGACCTAAAAATGCATTCCTATCAGTAAGTGAGATTTTTTTGGGAAAAATAAAATAAAGAAGGGAGGCATTTACTGCATGTGAATTCACTAACCAGATGCTAAAACTTCAAAGTGAATACAATCATACATATTACTATAAAACAAGCATATCGATTTCATAATATACCACAATTTTCCAAACTATATACCTGTTCAGGTGATTCATTATCTGGAGTTTCTTTTCTTATTTGCTCTAATACCTCACGATTCGCATGCAACCGAAGAACAGAATCCACAAACTAGAATCACAAATGAACAAATTTAAGAAAAAAGAATACAACCGTTGTAGGAAGTAGTAAGTTATATTAACAGGCTAACTAACTATTGACACATAGACTGTAAGTCTGTAACCAAAACCTAATTTATCACCTTCAAGTCATCCTTCTCAGTAAAGGTGTGTAGAAACGAAATCAAAGTCTTACGGGACCTCTTCGCTGGGTCACTTATACTAGACCCGAACTTCGAATCATGATCCTTTAGGAACTCCTTCCAGCCTCCCTTAGTACCTTTTCTTTCTTGCCTTTGAATCAACTTCACAATTTCGACAAGCACCTGCTCGCCATTTATGTAGTTCCTAATCTTAGTGTGAGAGTTCAGGTTCTATAAACAATTAAGAAATCGATAGAGGGGAAATCACCTTTTCCGGCGCGGTGGCTATTGCATTGGCGTGTTTATGGTTCATGTCTGATTGTGGCGATGGAGAGAGAAACTGAGAGCAGCGGAGAGTGCGGCGGCCAGTAGCAAATGAAGAAGCCGTTAAGCCGGGAATAACAAGGGTTTTGTTTAAAAGTAAGGTGAGATTGTATATCAGTTCAAGGATTTGTTTGGTATTTCACTAGGCAACGGCGCTCATTTTATTACATTATAATTTCTTTTATTAAAATTACTATTATATTCCTATATTGTGTTAAAATTAACCACTTCATCCCCTTTTTTTTAATATATACTACTACTTCACATTGACTTTTTAGTAATTTTCGGTTAAGCCTTATGAAAAGACACAGATATTTTCATCTTTTTACGAAGCATTTGACAGCCATGAGTAAACAGTTGGCAAAGTCAAACATTAGGGATAAAGTAATGTTTTTTAAAACAAATACTATGACAAAAATTATTAATTTTAGAATTATTAATTTTAGAATAATAGAGGGATTAGTAAATTTTAGAAAAATATCGAAAATTGAAAATCGACGGTGAAATAAATTAAAATAGATATACACATACTGCAAAATCAATTGGCTCCACCCCACTAGAAGTTTCCAAGCTTTGAAATTGAAATGTTATTCTCTTTTTTTATATATAAAAATAAATTTATGAATAAGTTTTGAAACGTTGAATGCTCCTTTGAATGATAATTGATAAAAAACACACTTTTGAATGATAATTGATAAAAAACACACTGTATGAAGAAAATCTACTTTTGGTCTACGATACGAATGAGAACGCTATCATATGTGGATTAGTCTTTTCAATTTTCAATTTTCTATTCATTTGTTTAGAGAGGAAATTAAGACTAGGACCAATTAAAGGAATTGAATCGAAGTTTATAGTTCATTTCTCATACCAAATATAAGAATAAAAACATCGATTCTCATTTTCATTCCATTTTATTGTAGTCGGTCGTACCAAAAGTAGGCTGCAGATGATTAAATTCGAAACAAGGAGCAGACAGGCCCAAAACTTAAGATAGACCAGCTCCAATAAGTAGATCATGTTTATGGGAAGTGGATAAAGAGCCTAATAGATATGGGCTCAAGGCCCAAATGGAAGATACCAAAAGACGTGGAGTTCCGGGCTATATATGACCAAATAAAAAATAATAATTTTAAGCAATGATGAAGCTGGATTTTCCAATTCAAGCCAACCGGGTTTATAGGTAACCAGCTTTATACACAGTGGAAAGTGTGAAACTGAAGAAATATATGTATATATGAGTAATACATAAAACGGGGAGCAGAAATGCGAAAAGTGAATAGACCCAGAACATTAATGATTTGAGCCTTTTCAAATCATTGGATGGGTGTGGATTAGTCAAACTGAGCCACCGATTGATTCAGGTTGTTGATGCCTTGATGGTGTGTGTCTCTTCTCTTTTCACATTAGTCAAACCCATGGCTCCCATCATTGTTGCTCCGGTGGATGCCAAGTTCAACCAACCCTCCTCTTCTTCTTCTTCTTCTTCTTTTTTTCTTTTTTTTTTTTTTAATAATTCTTAGTGATAAAGAGAACCTAATAGATAATGGGCTTCAAGGCCCAAATGCGAAGATACCAAAAAACCGTGGAGTCCCGGGCTAATAATATGACCATAAATAAAAAAAATAATAATCTTTAAGGCAAATGATGAAGCTCGGATTTTCCCAGATTCAAGCCAACGCGGAAATTTATACGAGTAAACCAGCTTTATACACAAGTGGAAAGTGTTGAAACTGAAGAAAAAATATTATGTATATTAATGAGTAATACATAAAACGGGCGAGCAGACCCAATGCGAAAAATGTATAGAATTTTAGACCCAAAGAACATTACATGATAATGAGCCATTTTCAATCATTGGAAAGAGAGTGTGGATTAGTCAAACTGAGCCACCGAGGATTCAGGTTGTTGATGCAACTTGATTGGTGATGTGTCTCTTTCTCCCTCTTTCCACACTTAGTCAAACCCATGGCTCCCATTCATTTGATTGCTCCGGTGTGATGCCAAAGATTCAACCCAACAACCTCATACTTCTGTCTTTCTTCTTCTTCTTTTTTTTCTCTTCTTCTTCTTTTTTTCTTTTTTTTTTTTTTAATAATTCTTGTCCTTGATTGATTACATTTAGATGCAACGTGGGCTTTGAAAAAAAAAAAAAACAGCCAACAGACGAAGCAACTCAATTGAGTGGTGTTCTGGAAAATCATGACCATTCATCAGTGTGTTTTGGTAATCAATTTTCACCGTATACACAAATAAGTGTTTTTTTTTTTTTTTTAATAAATAAATAAGAGGTGAAATGGTACAGTTGTTATGTTGTATCATAATTATTGCTTCTCCTGATGGTTGGTGGTACTATATAATATACTATAACTAATTAGGTTTGGTTGTTAGGGAGAAAAGTTTGGGAGGATAATATCATTAATGTTTTTTTTTTTTTTCCCATAATTTTCTATTTATTGTTAGTTATTTAATATTATGGATTCAAAATTTTTTAAAATTCAATCTTTTCCCGTAAATATTATATTTTTTTTCAATGTTATTTACACATTGGCCCTTAATTTTGCTTTCCTTTTTTTATTTATTAATTTGTGGCCTCCCAACGGAGGCTTGAAGTCTAGTTCCTCCCTTTTAATATATGTAAATCTTTTTTTTTTTTTTTTTTTTATTAATCCCAACATTTTTTTTTTTTTCTGCTTCTTTTTTTTTTTTTTTTTTTTTTGATAAATTAATCCCAACATTTGGATTTCTACAACAAATATTGTGATTCTAATTTTTATTATTTGGAATAATTATCTCTTGCAAGAGGCATAATCATTTATTATTCTGTCGATATAGAATAGCAATTATATATTGTACATTTCAAGTGAACCGATTTGGTGAAGCAATTAGATAGTGTAATTCATGTGCAAAAGCTCATGCATTTCATAAGCTTTGGCTATGATTAAGGGAAATTAAACTAGATCTCTAATGATAAAATTAAGTTGTCATTGTCAAATTAATCATTGACCACAAATAAGTGATCTACATATGTACATGTCCATGTGAAATTGATGATAATATTAGTGGAAAAAATGTCATATGATGATGGCATTAATGATGTTAAAATATGTAACCACAAGGACAATGATGAAATTCCATAATTTGACCCTATTAGAATTCATTATTGCATTGCGAAATATTAGAGTTTTAATAAATTATCTACATTTCTATATAGTTGTTGTTTATATATTTAGTTTGTGGTTCGTAGTTGTTTAAAGCATATATCATAAATTGTTCAAATTCAAATCGAGTTGTATAGTCATAAAATTGATCTCTTCATTTTCTCTTTCTTTTGTCGCACCCTTATAAAGAAAAAATTATGGACGGTACCAATTAAAAGTTAAAATTACCTCATATGTAAAGTTAGCTTATCTCATCAAATTAAACACACTAATTAGATTTGATTAAGTATAAATATCTATGAGAAAATAAGATGTTTTCAAGAAAATGCACCAATTAATTTAAATATTGATCTTAAAGAAAATGAGATTGTGATTATTAATTCATTCAAAGTCAAATTAACAAAAATTATAATTGTTGAAATATCTGAATTAAAAGTTTATAAATTGAAGTACTAATTTATTTACAATTGAATGTCAAAATTCAAATTTAATTAATATAAAAACATTTCCCTTTAATATTAAAAAAATAGAAAATGAGAGACTCGATGTGAATGTAACTAAGAGGCATCAAGGACAAAAGACTGTATTGTATAATCTACGGTCTGGCTCACTAGGCGATACAAAAGAGTGTAGTGTATAATCCACAGTCTGGCTCATTAGGCGATACAAATCAAGTATGTGAAAAGAATTTTTGAATTCAATTCTTATTAAATATATCTATAAATAGAAATAAAGAGATTTGAATATAATTAAATCTCAAATTGAATTAGACGTATAACTTTCAGGAAATCAAAATAAACAAATAAATAAATGAAAATAGTAGGAAGAGGATAGAGAGGGTGCGGAGACAGACAGAGAAATTAGAGACAGCAAAAGAAGGGTACGGCCTATGTTTGTGACAGCTGACAAGAAATGCCACAATTATGATAAGTTGATAATAATAATAATGCATTGCAAATTAGAAAGAGAAACAGAAGAGGTTCGTTCGTTGTGCGTTGGATCTCAATTTAATTTCTCTTTCTCATCTTTTTCCAACGCAAAACCCAACAGACGGTCAATTAGTGAAAATCCAGCGGTATTTTAAGATGAATTTTGTTTACAAAATTAGAGTTTATAAATTATAATATAAAGTAATAAATGTTTAGTAATGGCAAGAGTTAGGAGTATGGAGCCATTAACCCAACATGTTTCAACAAATCTATTATTTTGTCAAATGGATTGAATCTCTCGAAATATGTTAAAATTTTCTATTCTTCGCATAAGCGATTTACAGCGAGATTTCTCATACAAAAATATAGAAATTTACTATGTCATATTTATATTTTGTTTTCTTATAGTAAGATTTCTAGTCTTGTTAAAAAGAAAAAACAAACAGAGCGTTAACGACTTTCTCCTTCATGAGTTGTCCCTTTTTGGACTCTTTCTTCTTATTTATCTATTGCATTTTTCTCGTGAGTTGCGTATAACTTCATTCATTTTCCCTTCCCCCATTTTCTTTTCTCGCACCACTAATTTTTGACTCCTTCTAATACAATACATTTACATCACTCGTTAAAATTATAACAAAAATTGTTTTATTTATTAAATAATATAAATGAAAAATAAATTCTACATAAATGCAACTAAAATAATGTATTGTTAGATTATATTAAATAGTTTTTACTCAATATTATAATAATATAACCAAAACCGTATTTATGCCTACCAAATATTTGGCACCTAATAAGAAAAAAAAGTACAAACAAGTGGGACCTAGTGGTTTGACATGAATCTTCGGCTGTTCACATATATAAAATAAATTCAATTGTTAAAAAAATTAAGAATTGATTCACCGAACTGTTAATTTTTTACATTTATACACAAAAATAGAAAATTTTGTAAAATTCATATACTAAAATTGCAATTATACTTTCTTTAGGTAATAGCGGTTAATTGTTCTACTGATTATTAGCTTTTAGCTTCTAGGTTTAAATTTGAAGTATTCGCTAATATTAGTTATTTATTCTATCTCTCCACAAATAATTGTCTTATTTGCACTTTTCTCTCCTTTAAAAAAATAATTTAATTTGTCTAATTTATAATAAATTATTGAGTAAATTGATTATATTACTCTTATTTACGATATATATATATATATAAACTACTTATTTGTGTTTAGTACTCCCTTTATCTCATATTTTAATTGTCCATTTAGCAAAAAAAAAAAAAAAAAGCCTAATACACATGAAATTCATACAACAGGATGAACACCAACATATTTCATTAGTTGGATGTGCATGGCCAAGGTGGTGGAAGTAGAGCAGGATGGATTACAGCATGATCCAATATATTTTCATTGATTGATTTATTATTTTCAAAATATATTTAATATTAAATACAAATAAAAATTTATACTGAATAGTTTAATGTTATTATTGATATTACGTGAAAATAAATATTTTTTTCATCCATATAATATGTATTTAAAATTAGGTTGATTTACTTATCTCATTTCATATATTCTTATGTTAAATATATTTATATTTTCTTATACTATTATCTAGTTGTTTTACAAGATTTATAATTATATTTTATAAATAATTATTAAAAAAAATTAGATGGAAAATAAACAATAATAATTATTGAAACTAGAGTATTTGCTGTAAGGGAAAAAAAACCGGAAAAATCAGAATTGGAACAGAGTTAGCGTCATGTGTTCAAAACCTGTTGACAATTAGACGCTTTTTATTGGTAGTAACCAGAAGATCCCATTGGTCAGTATATTTTGATATTTTCCAGTATTACTAAGATAAAAATGCCCAACACCACCACACTGGCTGGCGCGTGCTTTTCTTATTCCGCTGACACGGTCAACGCTTTTTACCTTCCCTCCCAATCCCATATTCTCAAGCTAGAAGACAATTTTACCCTTCACATTCAAATATGAAAATTTTTGACTAAATAAAAGCTCTATTCAGGAATTTTATATTTAGTTTTGTTCAATACTTATGCCCCATTTGGTGGAACAATTACCAATTATATTATAACCAAATTTATTTTTAATATATAACACTAAAAATATATTTAATTATATAATATTATATTTCATTACAATTCACTAAACAGAATAAAAGTATTTATTTTGTATTAAAAAAATACATATACAAATTGTACATATTTTACCTTCTAGTACATTTTTTAATATAAAAAAATAAATAATTTCGAAAAGGAATATAAAAAAACTCTTTAGATAAATTGGCAAATGGATTTTATAAAAATTATTTATAAGAAATATAAATTGAACTATTAGACCATTCAATAATTTATGAAGTTACACATATTAAATATAATTTTACATATTTTTTAATTACTGTGTATGTATTCAATAATTGTGATACATTATTCATCTTTTTATATAAGTGCTTAAACAATGATTTCACATTTTTATTTCATCGTGTTACTTTTTTCTTTTTTGCAAAAAATAAAATTTATTATAATTACAATGTTTAAGAAAAATTTAATTACGGAAATATTATCCTGAGCCAATAAATATGGTATAAAGTATCTAAATAGATATAATTTTATAAATTGAAAATAAATAGTAATTCAAAATTAGAACCAAGTGTGTCACTAGAATATCTTTTACAAAATTTAAATATTTTAGCGATAAATTAGCTGGGAATAAATTATAAAAATAACCTGAAAAATGAGAAAAATCAGTCGATCCAAATTGATAAATACTGCTAATGTGTGCTATCATCCATGTGAAGTCCGTGCTACTAATATGAGATAAGTAAATCAACCTAATTTTAATTACATATTATATGGATGAAAAAAATATTTATTTTCATGTAGTATAAGAAAATATAAATATACTAAAATAGAGCGCGTGTAAAACAAATTCACTACTCAAAAGAAAGTTGTAAGGCACGCGCTCGTCTCAGAGTTTGATGTTATAAATACGTATGGTCACAATAAGCTTTCGTAGCTTTTGTCTAAAAAATATACGCGTTTGTCCGATACGTATCAACCTATTGCTGAGAAAGAGAAACTTAATATTTATTTTAATTAAATAAATTAAATAAATAGACCAATTCAATTTTTAGCTCATATATATATATATATATATACGCAGAGAGATTTCATTTTCTCGGGAAAAAGCTCTCGATGACTGTGCCTTTTCTGTGCGGTGTAATTTCTATCGCGCCAAACGGTCGCTTAGAATAATAAATAATAAATAAATAGTTTTAAAAAATTTAAATAGCAGCAAAGTAGTATAAAAGAAAAGAAGGAATTCAGGAGAAAAAGAAAAAGAAAAGAAAAGAAAAGGGAAAAAGGACAGGCGTGAAGACCTTCTCAGATAAAAACTCTTCACTTGCATACTCCATCTGTCTCGTTTTCTATCTGTATCTGCTCTCTCTATCAGTAGACTCTAGAGAGAGAAAGAAAAGAAAAGAAAGGAGTGTATGGTAATATGCAAGGAGTTTGAGATTTTATTTTTTTAGATGGTATAATGAGAAGAGGATTGAATCTCTTCTTCTTCGAAGAAGATGGCTTTGCAAGAAGAAGAGAATCGTCAGCCTTCAAGCCCAGCATTGGTTCTTGATGGATTATATTGTGAAGAGGAAGGCATTATTGAAGAGGAAGACTGTGTTTGTAGTGAAATTCGTGGTCAGATTGTGAAAAAGGAGTCGCCTTTTTCTTTTCTTTTGCTTGAACAAGACTTGTTTTGGGAAGATAATGAGTTATTGGCTCTAATCTCTAAAGAAAAAGACACCCATTTTGATTTTCATAACATATTTTCTGATGGGTCTTCAATGGTTGCTCGTAAAGAGGCTATTGATTGGGTTTTGAGGGTGAAAGCACATTATGGATTCACTGCTTTGACTAGTGTTCTTGCTGTGAACTACTTTGATAGGTTTATTTCAACTTTAAAGTTTCCAAGAGATAAGCCTTGGATGGGCCAACTTGCTGCAGTCGCTTGTTTGTCTCTGGCTGCTAAAGTGGAGGAAACCCAAGTGCCTCTTCTTCTGGACTTGCAAGTATGTTTTGCAAAAATTCGCAATCGCAGTGTTTGTTAAAATGCCTTGCTTGAATATTTATGGAACTATTTATTTGACTTGCCATCTTTTTTTCTTGTCTGTGTGTGTATGTGTGTGTGTTTGGGTTTTAGGTGG
The DNA here is from genome assembly GCF_014843425.1 of Jatropha curcas. The sequence goes on along the minus strand of NW_023591279.1, from coordinate 7,255 downwards.
AGGAATCAAAATATGTTTTTGAAGCTAAGACTATGAAGAGAATGGAGCTTCTGGTGCTCTCTACTCTTCAATGGAGGATGAATCCTGTGACTCCAATTTCTTTCTTTGATCACATTATAAGGAGGCTTGGTCTAAAGAACCACTTACATTGGGAATTTTTGAGGAGGTGTGAGCGTTTACTTCTCTCTGTCATCGCTGGTAAGCAATTGAATAGCTATTTGATATTTATTTAGTTGCCAGTATCTGAATTTACTTGTAGAAGCAAATATTGAATGCAAAGAACAGGGACCGTTATTAAACTATCCAACTTGTATCCTTAATTAGTTTCCAACATTTGGATTTTGGTTTCAGATTCAAGATTCACGAGTTATCTTCCTTCTATATTTGCTACTGCAATTATGTTGCATGTTATTAAGGAGGTTGAGGCATGTAATCAAGTGGAATACCAGAATCAGCTTATGGCTGTGATCAAAATTAGTGAGGTCTGTCCCTTGTTAACTTGTTTCCTTCATTTCTATCGGGTCTTGGATATCATGCTGTATGCGACTTCTGGCTTTATAGTTAGTGGGTTAATTATTGTCTACTATATTGCAACAGGACAAAGTCAAAGAGTGTTACAAGCACATTTTGGAGCTATCAGGCAGCCAGAATTCAAGTAGTAAGCGCAAACATTCATGGATACCCAGCAGTCCGAGTGGTGTTATTGATGCATATTTCAGCTGTGATAGCTCAAATGACTCATGGGCTGTGTCATCAACAGTCTCACCATCATCAGTGCCTCGGTTCAAAAGGAACAGGGTCCAGGATCAGCAGATGCGGTTGCCCTCACTGAATCGTATGTTTGTGGACGTGCTTAGTAGTCCTCATTAATTATTACTTCTATTGTCTATTAGAAAACATGTCATACATTTCTCTATTTTGCATATTAGTCACTCAATGCTGTTCTTGAGGCGCAACCTTTTTGTGTTTCTTGCATTACCAATACATTTCTTGCCTAATATTTGAAATTTACTTGTTCTCAGACAGAAAATTAAAATTCACCATAATGTCATTTCTTCCTGCACATTCAGATGATTGTTCTACTTATATAACATGGTTCATTGTTGAACTAAGCTTGAGATGTTGTCTACTGATGTTGTTGCTGGTCATTTACCCATCTCATCAGCCATAGCTAGAGTCGGACATCTGAAGTCCTTAGTTGCCTTAATTGAAAGAAAGGGCCTTGACTTTAGTAGAGTTTGGACAATGGACGGAAAATTACAAATTATAAAAGAGTTGTTGACTTCTTTCTATAGGAACAGCAAAGATATAGAGTTGATGGGAATTCAAAACCCATAATATCTAAAATATTATAGTATCAGTGATGTCTTTCAACAATGTCAAACCACAAGGCAAAAGTCTTAACTAACCAACAACCAAAGTTCTTTAGGTAGACATAACTTTCTGCCTTTGGGACTTTTTGCTTCCTTCCTCCCTTAATGTTTGTGTTTAGCCAACAACATTTATCTATATCCTAATGTTTAGGTAATAGTCTGTCTCATTTTCCCTATGAACAGTTAGAGATAAACCTTTAATTTATTCAAATAATAGGATTGAAGATTATTATGTATGATGTCACTTGTCAAGGCATGCTATGCTATACCAAATATCTGGTGAGTTTAGTTGAAAGTTGTTCACAAAAAAATGGTTTGCTGACTTGAGCTCCTTTGATCCCCGTTTTTCATCAGCAGAACAAGCCCCCATTTTTTATTAGCAGAACTAGTCAACTGGTCCGGTGGACTCTGCTCTGATTTTTCTTTAGGGATATCCTATCAAATATGCACAGAACTGTTTGTCTGAATTTCCATATATCCAGTAATTGAATAAGGATCTACCTTAGTGTGTGGTTCAGCTTATTACTTGTAGACATTACTTTTGGCATTCTTTGTCTATATGGTCATAGTATGTTGAAAGTGAAAGTTCCTGGACTGCATTGCTTACAGGGGGAAGGAGAAAGAGCAAGTGTTGGTTTTTGGGTGGATCTTTGTTCCTTGAACTGCCCACAAACCCCGCAAATATGAGATGTATAAGCCTTTTTCTATGTAGCTAGATGATTTTTCAGGTTTCAAGGCAATGGTTACATGAATTATTTGCATAAAAAAGTGAATCTTGGAAAATAGTAATGGAAGAAAAAGGTATCGGAAAGGACAATGAGGAAAAATAGGTTTTCTGGTGTATGCTGTTTTTTAAACTACCAAAACCTGAAAAGAACAAATGGAGGAGAGTAGTGGAGAAATTGAAAGTAGATACTGAGTTTGAGTGCGCCCCTTGGCTATGTGAAGGACATTACTGTGGTCCTATTCTTGTTTTTTTGCTTTATAACTTTGGTGTAGTAAATAATTTGGCCATTAACAGGCATAATAATGCCTTGGCAACATAATTCGTGAGAGAGAGACAGAGAAGGGAGAGGAAAGGTCATCAATGCAACAGTCAGACAATTGGCCCCATCCAGTAATAATTCTAGAATCATGTGATAGTAACTCTGATTTTAAATAGTTCGAGCATTTATTTGTTTCCAAGTAATTTGAAATTCAAGTGTAAATTCATTGATGGCTTTTATAAAAATCTCCTTTTCTCAATTCGAGCTGGATTTAAACCTTAAACTTTCTAAATGTCAAGCCTTTATCATTAGGATGTTCTACCAGAGAGAAGAAAAAAAAAAAAAGCTCTTTTTTGTTTTGGAGTTTGGCTGCTGGTCTTCATAGATGCAGTTCGAAATAATTTTTTCTAGGAATTTCCTTTTTAGCCCCTGAATAAAGACTGATGACAATTATTAAGCTAATAGCCCAATGGTCAAATGTCTCTTCTACAGTGCAGTAAGTTAGGAATTCAAATCCTTATAGCTTCCTCCCTTTCAAATATTTTCAGTGGAAAAGAAATTACTATTGTAGAAAATAGTACATCTCTAGCATTAGAGTGGGCAATTATGAGTTATGACCTGCAAGTTGCTTGCAATGTTCAGGAAAGGAGCATTCCAGCCAGAGCCAGATGCATTTCCAAAATGATCATTTCAAAAAACAAAAAATTAAAGCGAAAAGAAGATTCACATTTAATTCTACTAATGAACATGTATATTTATGAGCCTCGTGAATTGGTTTTCAAATCTCAGAAATAAAAATAATGTGTTTCTGCAAAATTTACCTGAACATGATATGCTCTGCCTACACTTAATGAATGCTCTGTGTGCAGTCTTCAACATTTAGAACCTATTAACTTATTTGATGATTCTGCCATGTTTCTCATGTGGTATGTATGAACCTTTGGCAATCTTTTAACATAAACTGAGCAAAATTTTCTTTCAAAGATTCTACAGGCAAAGATATGGATCAGTAAATCACTGTAAGAAATAAATCTTTCTTATATCACTCGCTTGTCCTCACTTGCTTTAATATGATATGCATGGGAAAAAGAAAAAAAAATCTTTCTTAATGTGTAAAAACAAGAAAATGCATAACAGGTTAAAGGGTGAATGTGGATAAAAGAATACGGTTAAGTAAAGTACACATGAGGGAGAAGTGAACTGGAAAAAAGGAAAAAAAAAAAAAAAAAACAGGAGTTGTTGAAAACAGCTAGAGAAAGCCTTGTATTTGACATGTTCTTGGAGAAATTGTCAAAAGATTAGTACTTTCTTGTTTCTTATATTATGCTGAATCAGAAAGAGGAAAAATTTGCAGATTTTGCAGAACAACTGAGAAATTTGTTCTGCTATTGGGTTCATCCCTGCAACTGCCCTTATGAGTTAAAAGTCCATTCAAAGTAAAATAATTATGTAAAAAGGGGGTGAAAAAGGGCAGACAAATCTGTTATGGTGCAAGAAAAAATTCTAAGGTATTCAAAACCTTACTGTGATGAGCCATATATGAAGATGCTCTAGTCCCTTTTTAGGGAAGAAACTTCTCTCCTACCTTCATTAGCTATGTCCAGTGTTTTTGGTGTCAATGTTTTGAGAGGTCTCATCATGTTATGGAATTGGACATCACTAGAAAGACCCCACCTGATTCTAAGTTTCACTTACTAGAATTAAGAGACAAATCACAAATCAAAAAGTGACCTAAAGAAAAAACAAAGTAAAGAAAAAGGGTTTCACATGTGTAGTTTGGGTGTACCCACTAAAAAAAAATGAACACTTGTGTGAAATGCATAATGTCAACATTTTTTACCAATGCATAATGAACACTTGCCATAGCAGATAAGCAGTTAGCTATCGCGACGAACGTGGTTGTTCGGTGAAATTTTGATAGCAATTTAAGATTTTTTTTTTTTATATATTAATGATGCAGAAAATATATATTTAAAAAATTTTTTAAGGTAAATATATTTATTTTATATTTTAATGTATTATTTAATAAAAATATTAATTAAAAAATTTTTAAGTAACATTTAATATAAAACTATTATTTTAAATTAATTTAAAAATAAATAATTTTATTAATAATTATTTTTATAAGTCCTAAAATAGAAATACAAATTAGCTGGTAGCTGATTGAATCAATAATTGACTGAGATTTCTACTAGATATCAGCTATTGATTGAAAAACTTACTAAACATTTATAATTCCTTAGATACAAAATTTCTTCTTAATAATATTAGAAATAAATTTATTTCTATATAAATAATTAGAATTATAAGGGTGTGTTTATTTATAGAAAATTAGAATAGTTTTCTTGAAATTTTTTTGAAGAAAACTGAAAAATAAAATTTTGTGTTCAAATTAGTCAGTTTTTCAAAATTTAATTAAGATTTGGAAAACGCAAGAAATGCCATGTTCTCCAATTATTTTCTATTTTTTAAAAATGATATTTTTCATAATTAAAATTATAATATCTATAAATAAAATTTTCAATAAAATATTTTCATTGAATAAATAAAAATATTTAAATAACATAAAAAATTATATCATGCTTTTATATATAATTAATTTATATTAAAAATATGTTACATCTTTTATTTTTTAAAAATTAAAAAATTGATAGTTTGATATTATTATTATTAATAAATATCAATAATAAAAAATATTATTATTATTATAAATAATCAATAATAAAAATTCAAAAAAAAATTAAAAAAATTCTAAACTTATTTTTATAATGTTTTATTTCTTTTAATTATGAAAATTAAGAATAATATTTGTGAGTTCTTAAATTAAAATATGATTTCTTATTAGTAGCAAGTGAACACATTTAAAAAAAAATATATATATATATTTTCTTAGACAGCAGATAATAAGTAAACACTCTCTAAATTGTTATTTATTGTGATTGAAAAGCATTGAGTATCAACTAACTCATTTGGTAAACTGTTTGTCTTGTGTGCCTACGTAGCAACAAAAAGCATTGAATTGCTCATATTTTGATACAACCAATATTTAGGTAGATCATTAAACATTTAGGTACTTCATTGTTGCCTCAGCCTCAATAATTATCTCCATCCACAACAATTATCTTACCTTACCTACCAAAAATTATACATATTTACGAGTTTTTTTATTTATTTATTTTTAAATAAGTGACGTTTTATGATTCAATGCTTCATTAAATATTTTATTTCTGGATTTACCTTCTATCACCGGTAATATTAATAGTCATGTTAAACTTAAATTCTATCTTAAATTACTTAAATCACGTGAGTTACTGTCTTTCCAAAAAGTTTGATCTCTATTTTCGTTAAAATTTAGTTTATTTATTATTTTTCTTAATTTGTTTACAAAAACTTTAAACGACAGATATAAAAAAAGCACATGGAATATTATTGGGTAGATTCAAATTTTGCATTAACTAGAATTCAATCCATAATTTTACCTGGACTACAAATCCTGCAAAGAAAAAAAAAAGTAATCAGTCTGATCAAATTGTACCAGACCAGAATTTGTCATATTAGAAATGAAGGTCCTTTGACCTGCATTGACTATTCTGTAGTTATTAAATTGTCACATTTTCTTTTTTACCATCATTGGTAGCTGCATACAATAAATACCTTGCATTTAAACGAACAACAGTTTAGAGCAGAAAAATTAAGGTATCCAGGGAACAACCTGTGATAGCTCACCCTACCAGTGCTGTTGTTTGATTCTGGTATTAAATTGATATCTGATAAATACAGTAAATAAGGTTTCAGAGGCTTTTCTATTTCTAATTTCCCATTTCCATCAATATTGCAAACCACAGGAAAAAAAATGTGTTCATATAGTCAAGGGAAAAGTTTTCTTCTTATATGAAACCACAGGAAAAAAATGTTTCCTGTCTACTTGCAGACGGCAAGAAAATATTTTCCTGTTGTTTGCAATGGAGGGAAACCTTCCATTCAGTTTTACAAGCTAAAGAAAAACATAAAGCTTTGGTCTTTCTTTATTACATGTATGGAACTAATATTTTAGTTTGTTCAAAAACATTATACCTAAATAATTAATATGTAAAATTCTAGTTATTCTGCTTCTTTTCTTTTCTCTAAAGTGATGGAAGTCATCACAAGTACTCAAAGCTTTCCATGGCTGCTTCAATTATGCCTGTAAACCAACAAAAAGATAATTGTTTGAGCTATGTAATTATTAGTTTCATAAACATACTGAACTTATATGTATGATTAACTTGCCTTGCTAGAGATATTGCTGGACAGCCAATCAAGACCCTCATAGAGTCCTTGGCCAGAAGTAGCACAAGTAGCCTGAATGTACCTATATATATATATATATATATACCTATACTATATATATAATATATATATATATATATATATATATATACACACACACCATACAATTTCCATTATCACCAAGTAAAGCTTAGATAATATTTTTATCAGTTATAAAGGAGGATGAAGAATTGTTTTGTTTGAATGAATATTGATGCTTACCAACGGCGTTGGCGCAGAGAGTGCAGACCAAGTTTATCAGTAATTTCTGAAACAGTCATCGCATTTGGAAGATCTTGCTTGTTTGCAAATACAAGAAGGGTTGAATCCCGTAGTTCATCCTGCATGATTGAGTATAAATTTATAAAATTCTCCTCCACAATTAACGCTAATTAGAATAACAATTATCATATTAAAGATACTTCAAAACTGTTGTTTCGATCTTAATGATAGACAAACTCTTACTTAATTTGCTTGTTTAGTGGAATTTTCTTATATAGAAGTGAATTAATAGAATAAAAAAAGTACCTCACTCAGCATACGATGAAGCTCATCTCTGGCTTCTGTAATCCTTTCCCTGTCATTGCT
>NW_023591278.1:0-27883 GCF_014843425.1 Jatropha curcas | reverse complement strand
TTGCGTGGCACACTATTTTGCTTGGGTCGATTCCCTCCGGTGATGTCACTTGCCTTCCACATGAAAAACAAATCGGCAAACTTCTTCAAACATTTAACTGACCTGATCCCTGTGTTCATTACAATCAGATCATGTTGTATGTTCGTTTTCTTCTTTGCCAATTATTATTTTCCTTTTTCATTTTTTAATTTCATTTTGATTATTTTTGCCTTGGAAATGTTGGAAAGAATAGACAACGGGCAGGGTAGTTCAAGAATTTCAAAGCCTTTATTGAATTATGATGGAATCGTGCTCAAAAGTTACATCAAATTTGAAATCTGGGATCCTCTAGATCCGACACAGACGACTCAGAACTGGAACACTTGAACTCTGACTCGGTGCACCACACCTTCGGGGTCAGAAACCTCGAATTCAGTACAGGACCTTTTGATAACAGATTTTGACTCTTTGTTTGACTCGGGAGGGGGTCTATCCAGCAGTGCGATCCTCCTCGGCGTACCAGTTGGTGAGAGGTCCTCCGCTTGGCTTTGAATTAGGTTTGAGGCAAGTCTCGATTCTCTCAATTCCGGTGATAACCGCAAACCTTCGTCAAAGAGACTACTGGCATGAAGTCTTCCGCCTCCAGTTTAGTTATGGTTTCGGGCTTGTTGCCCAAGACATCCGAAATTATCTCTACCAGGCAACAATTCTTAGCAAGCCTGGCAAGCGGAATGGTTCTTGGAAGCCAACGATAAGGAATTGGTTCTCCCGGTTTGGCAGAAGTAACCCATTCAGAGTCCAAAAGGTAAGGCCGCATCTGTATACTGTACTTACCTTCTCCTTCTTACCTCTTTCAGCCCGGTCTTCGTCAGGCTCTCGTAGCCTAGTCCCCAAGGTCCCCTTCATTCACACGGACACTCCCAGGCTTTGCCAGTGCGGGGTATGTTTTTTTCCGGATCTTGTCGATATATCATTCCTGGCGTAGGTACATTTTTTCATCAAGCATCAGAGGCATTATGGCAGTTTATTTGCCCCCCGAGATAAAAGAGAATTCGAGAGCTTGCTAGTCTTCCTCTATAACTGCAAACAGTGTCATATTGAATCCCGGAGGGGTAGGTTGGCAGTTTTTCAGGTTTGACCTCAAGAGAGGCCGTGGCCCTTGGCTTTTTACAGCTGGCTTTGTAGTCATCCCCCCTGATGGTGATAAACCTTGTCCCTCATAGGGAAACTTGAACCATTATGTTGGTGGCAAGGAATAAGGGACTAGAGTAGACCGTTAGTGATGATGATTATTCGCTAGAGAGGGTTCGGCGACTCAGGCGAATGAGCGCAGAATTTGAAGCCTAGTCAGGAGGGGTAACATCAATTACCTGGATGGGAACTTTTCATCACAAGCCGGCCCACTGTTAACATTCAGTGTAGCGACCCCCAACACTTCCTCCGGGTAACTTCATACTTTATCGTGAGACTAATTTGGTCCGATGGAGTGAAATCTGTTTCCTCTAAACCCAGACGCTGGCTACCCTTAGTGGGGCCAAGACGTTTAGATCTGACCCATATCAATGAGAACCATGGGCACAGTTTTTGTCCTCTATCTAGACAAAGTGACATACAGGGCCGTTATTATGCTGCTCCCTCCCTGGGTAAATCGTCAATCAGAAAAACCCGATGCTCTGCATCTTAGATGAATTGGGTAAGGGTGGATTACTAGCAACTTCGGGGCTAACCTCCCACTTGATGTCTGATAGTTGACTCAAAGCCTCTGCAAAGGCTTGGCGATGAAGGAAAGGATGATGCTAGAATTCCAGATTGATAACTAGCTTGTGTCTTTTTTAGCTGTGCAAGTACCTGGGTCTTCCTTTAGCCTCCTCCGTGCCCCTTTGGTAGGCTGTTTTTGGGATTCATCCAAAGACTAGTGGCCTCATATGTCCTCCCCCGCTCCGTTATCAAGCATCAAAGTTCCTTCAGGTTAGGTCAATTCAGATTCCAGGACACAGATGTTTCATCTCAAAGGAACAAGTTCGAAAGGATCGACTAGTTCCTGGTTCCAGCCTATAATAGCATTTACCCCGTGATTTGGTAACGGGTTGGTATTACATGTTTGGCTTACCTTCTCGAATAATTGACCGTTATCCACTGTTCCTGGATGCGATCTAAGCGTCCAGCACGCTTCAGTCTTGTGCCATGCCCTGGATGAATACTCACAGTATTCATCAGCCGTGTAATTCCTTGGTAATGGATTTGGTGGTGGCCTGCTTTCCAAGGCTGATGTAGTTGGGCTTTGACAGCCTCTCGGAATATCACAAGGATTGGGCATTCCAAGATCAGTGTATGATCTTCTCGAGAATTGATTGTTATTCCTCATGTTTCCCACACGTAAAGGATTCGTGGGGTGATGCTAGCCACTTCATGGACTTTGCTAGCTTGGCTAGGTTCTTTGTACTTTGAGGTCCCTTAGTCTTCTTATCAGTTGCCCCATTTGAATCAGATCCTCTACCTTCGTAGCAGTGGCATGAGCGACTGGAATGTGGTTAGATACTGGGTCCGCAACTTGCCTGTTGGTAAGACAGGTTGTAGGTTCTTGATTATTATGTCTACCTGCTCTTGCTCAGAGGGCCGGTTAAAATCATCTGGGCCGGCCTTTGGCCCTCCACCTCGTAAGGAACGAGGTAAAAGGGTTCAATTTGGCTTTTTTTGCTTTGGTGGTTTTCCTAGTTCTCTTCGAGTTGACATCCACCTCCATGTTATAGTGGTACTGTGAAATTGAAGGCATTACGATGTCTTCCCATTTTCATCTTAGAAGGCGGTTCCCAGGCTAACAACCCATCTCAAAGCAAGCACCGTGAGAGATTTTGGAACAACTGAGTAAGGAGCTCGCTGTCAACTACCAAAACGGGTTAGAGCACCCACATACATCTTCAAGTGAGTTTTAAAGGGACAAGTAGTTCATCAAATTTGTGTTCCATCAAATTTGTCCATGTTGGGCATTTTGAACTTGGTTGGCAGTCTTGCCTCGGGGAACAAGGACAAGGAGTCCATGTCCACTACTTCCTTGTGGGTTTTGAGAGCAGTGATAGATCTTTCCAGGAGTTCTAGCTTCTCTCTCACTCTCTGGGCTTCCAGCTCAGAAGCAGTTTTGGATGGCACATCATCTAGGTTTAGGGTGGGGTTTGTTGGTTCAGCAGCAGGACCCTGATTTGAGGCAGCAGGTCCACTTGCCCCGGCCGAATTTCCATTACCATTCCCATTACCCAATTCAGCTACCAGGGCGGCCCTTTGGGCGGCCAGGGCCTCATTCATTCTGGTCTCCATTCCATTCTGGCCTCCATTTGTTAATGAGGGTTTTGGATATCAGCAAAGCGATGCCATTTTGGTGTAGGCTAAAGCTGTCGAAAGTAAGTGTAGGTGAAACTGGTGTAGGCTGGTGAAGCTCGCGTGATAGTACTGTAGGTTGTAGCTGGCACAGATGTGGCACTTGGATCGTGGGCAACTGTAAGGATAAGGGTAGCTAGATTAGGTTACAGTGGTTTGGTGGTGTCAAGGTTAAACTGATGTAGATCGACCCTTTTTCCGACTGTGCAATGGATGGAGAAAGAGTGCTTCATGCTCTCTTTTGTGTCTTACCCATGTTTATGATATTGCGTTGAATGCGCCATAAACAACACATCATAATCTGTTTAATGAAATATGATTCCACATCATTGGGTGCATTACAGTTCCTAAAGGGATAGGTTCTATAGGCTATGGACTCAAAATAGAGAATCGGCTAATAAGTACCCTTGAAAACCTTGAGTATGGATATACCTTAACCACATGTTGAAACAAAGAGTTTCGCGTGGGTCCAACGGTACGCATACCCCATGGGCCACCCCCAAAAGGATTAGGGCCAGTTTACGGTAACAGGGAGGACACTTTGGCTGTCCGTCGAACATAAATCAATGAGACCTGCTGAATCAGCTTGCTACTTGCTATCAGACTTCAGAAGTCTTGAACAGAGTGAGAAGAAATCATTTGAAAATTAAATTCATTTGAAATTCTTTTTTTTTTTTTATGCAATGGAGAAAAGGATTCTCAATCGTGCAAATAAATCAACAAATTTAAATGTCTTAATCAAATTTGCCAATTAGGTTCAAATTTCCTCCCATCGAGTATTCTTAAAGAAAGAACACTCGATTTATGTTAAGGTACCCTGCAAAAGAAAGCATAGTAAAATAAAACCCTAAGGAAGGGCTAGTTAGTTTACTCAGCAATTGTAGTCCACTTATGCAAAATAATTACATGTAATCCCCAGCAGAGTCGCCAAACTGTGAACCCCTCCCCCAAAACATAGGCATATGATGAATATGCCTAAGGGCAAAAATGCATGTGAATGTGTAAGTCGCTACCTTGTTTAATTATTTTAGGGTAAACTAGGAAAAAACCCTAAATTGACTCCGATTTTAATTAACCTAATTACTAGATTAATTATTCCAATGTTTAAGAGCATGGTGCTGCGAAACCCGAGGTGGATCCCGGACTATGTCATGCTGATGAACTAACCGAATTGAAGGAATGCTTACAAGGTGATTGATGTAATTGAGTGGACCAATTTGAAAGTGTTTAAGTGATTTCGACTTGCCGCCGGGCGTTAAATCCCAAACGTGCCTACGTACTTCCGTTTTGAATGGAAATTCAAAAGTCAACGTTAGTTCGATAGGCCTCTTTTAGAGGGCTTTGAATGGAAGGCATTTGATGCCAAAATGTTGATTTCAAGGCATTTGATGCCAAAATGTTGATTTCAAGGCATTTGATGCCAAAATGTTGATTTTAAGGCATTTGATGCCAAAATGTTGACTTAGGCAATTGTTGCCAAAAATTGAACTGATTTTAAGGCATTTGATGCCAAAATGTTGATTTTTAAGGCATTTGATGCCAAAATGTTGATTTAGGCAATTTATTGCCAAAAGTTGAAGATTAGGCTATTGTCGCCAATATGGATTGACTCAGGGCAATTTATTTGCCAAAAGTAATTATTTGAAGACTTTTAGCCAAAAAATTGGTTTAGGCAATTTGTTTGCCAAAAGGTGATTATTTGCAGGCTTTTAGCCAAAATTTTGATTTAAGCGATTTGTCGCTAGGGAAAAAGATTAATCTCACTTATAGGTAATTTATTTGCCTATAGTGATCAATTAATAGTCACAACTAGTTGATTAATTGGGAACTTAAGCTGGACTATTCGAATAGGCAATTATACCATAAGCTATTAATTAACTAGGTATTTTAAGCCATTTATTGTCAGAATTTAGGCTTTAATACCCACGATTATTGATAACCGGGCATTAGCCTAAAATTAATTTATGGAGGCAGGTTTATTTGCCTAATTATTGTTGTGAAAGTGCGTTTATGAGTTTTATAGAACTTATCAGGAGTAGAAGAAGAAAGGCATGCCCATGAAGTGCCTTAAAATTAAAATAGGCGGAGTTTTGATTTACATACCTGATTTAATCGAACGGCCACTTCTTAACTCCAGGTTAAAGCTCCTTGTTGAAGAGAATTATTTAATTTAAGTGACCAAGTATTCATAAAACAATAAAAAATTAAAACTACAATTAAAGCTAAACTAAAATGCAGAAAAGCAGTAAAGAATCGCAAGGAGCGTAGGGGAGAAGGAGCGTCCGTCAACACAGACTGAGTGAGTTGACAGGTCACACCGGGCCTGTATTTATAGGCAAAAACGGACTGTTTCAAAAATGCAGAAAAGCAGTAAAGAATCGCAAGGAGCGTAGGGGAGAAGGAGCGTCCGTCAACACAGACTGAGTGAGTTGAAATAAAGACACCGGGGCTGTATTTATAGGCCAAAACGGACTGTTTCGGCGGCCTGAGCCACCGGAGCTCGACGGCCGGCGGCCCGAGCTACCGAAGCCGGTGGTTCTGCTACTTTTCAATCCGGAGGTTTTTTTCGGGAGTTCCGCACCTCCAAAAAATATTCCGGGACCAGTTCCGTGATCCTCGTAATTTTCCGGACGTTTCAAGTACTATATTGGTATACTTTCGTAAACTTCCAAAATGACCTTCGGTCTGGCCGGACTGGCTTGGGCAGCCGGGCAAGCTGGCTCTTTTGGCCTCAAAATTGGGTGTTCACAAAATTCAAGTAACATGAGAGAAAGATAATGAATCAGAATGGCAGTGCGAATACAAAAGATGGGGCTGACGGGAGTGTGAGGAGGCTGGGGTGGCGGCGGGGGGTGAGGGGGGTCCGGGGTGCGGGGGCGCGGGTGAGGAGGGGTGGGATGGGGGGGGCGGGGGCGGGTGAGGGAGCGGCCGGGGGGGGTAGGGGAGGTGTGGTGAGGAAGGGGCTCGGGAAGATCAATTACCTAGTGCAGTGGGAACTGATCTTTCTTTCAAACACCTCCTTACAAGGTCCAAACCTTCTAGATTTCAGCTTATGATAAGTTCCTTTAGGGAAATGTTCTTGTCTTAAGTGGACGAGAACCTGATCACCTTCTTCGAATTCTTGTACGCGCCGATGCTGGTTGGCTGTATAGGCATATGATGCATTACTGTCTTTTAAGGCAGCTTTCACCTCGGTATGAATTTTCCTGATGTGATCAGCAAACAATTCCCCTTCAGCACTTACTCTAGCCTCTTGGGGCAAGGGCACCAAATCGAGTAACCAAATCGAGTACATTCTGAGGTTTAAGTCCATACGCAGTGTCAAAAGGAGTCTTCTTAATACTTCGATTGACTGAGTTGTTATATGCGAATTCAGCTTAGGAAATAACTAGATCCCATGTCTTTGTATTGCTCCCAACGAGACATCTTAATAGATTTTGTAAACTACGATTGACAACTTCCGTCTAACCGTCTGTTTGCGGATGGCAAGTATTGGAATATTTCAATTCAGTTCCAAAATTTCTCCATAAAGTCCTCCAAAAGTGCTCCATAAACTTTACATCTCTATCGGAGACAATAGAAGTTGGAACACCATGTAGTCTCACGATCTCTTGAAAAAATAACTCAGCAATATGAATTGCATTAGAAGTCTTGAAATATGGGATAAAATGAGCCATTTTAGAGAAACAATCCACTACAACAAATATAGAATCAAATCCCTTTGCTGTCTTTAGAAGTCCCAAAACAAAATCCATACTCAAGTGAACCCAAGGTGCATCTGGCTCGGGTAAAGGAGTATATAATCCTGTATTTTTCATGCTTCCCTTTCCGAGTAAATAGGCTGGACATCGTTCCACCAATTTTCTCTCGTTTTCCACCAATTTTCTCAACATCTTTTTCCATTCTTGGCCAGTAATAACGGTCCGGAAACCAATCGCAAAAAGTCTTGTCTCTACTCTACCAAAGTGTCCTCCCAAACCATTTCGATGAAGTTCTCTAATGATTTATTCCCTTAAAGATCCTTTAGGAATGCATAGCTTATTCCCTTTGAATAAATAACCATCTTGCAATCGGTATCGCAGACTTTCAGCTTCTGAAGAATGTAGTAAATCAGCCTTTATCTTGCCAAAATAGGAATCTGAATCGTACTGGTTTTTTAGTTCTTCAAAACCAGTAATTTGAGTGCTCAAAATTGACAAAATTAGGGATCTTCTACTCAATGCATCAGCCACAATATTAGATTGACCGGATTTATACTTTAGTGAGAAATTAAATTCATCAAGGAAAGAGGAAAGAACTCCAGCTTAGCATGTTCGATTGTGAGTTTATTCTGATGAGATTTTAGATACCTCAAGGCCTGATGATCAGAAAAAACCATAACTCACGATAAGCTATTTTAGATACCTCAAGGCCTGATGATCAGAAAAAACCATAAACTCACGATAAGCTAAGTAATGTTGCCAATGTCGAATAGCTCTTACCAAGGCATAGAACTCTATATCATAAGTTGAGTAACGCTTTTTAGCTTCAGATAACTTTTCACTAAAAAACTCAAGAGGTCTGCCCTCTTGGCTAAGAACAGCTCAAATCCCTTCATGTGAAGCATCACATTTGACAATAAATAATTTCTCAAAATCTGGAAGTGCAAGAACAAGTGCTCTAGTCATTAAAAACTTGATTCTTTCAAATGCCTTTTGTGCAGAATTTGTCCACTCAAACTTTTCTTCTTTCAGATATGCAATTATAGGACTCATAATTGAACTGAAATTTTGGATAAATCTCCTATGGAAAGAGGCCAAACCATGAAAGCTTCTAACTTCTTTGATGGATTGTGGTGCTGGCCATTCGGTAATTGCACAAACCTTTTCTGGATCTGGTTTTAATCCTTCAGCGGACACAATGTATCCCAGGAATACCACTTCTGGTTGCAGGAAACTGCATTTTTTTAGCTTTATGTGCAGCTTCTCTTGACGAAGTACTTCTAATACTTGTCGCAAGTATTTTAAATGATCTTCCTCTATGCGGCTATAAATCAAAATGTCATCGAAATATACCACAATGAAAGAATTCAAGAAAGGTTTGAGTACATCTGTCATGACTCTCATGCATGTGTTTGGTGCATTAGAAAGGCCAAATGGCTCGGTGCGGCATTCAAATAACCTATCCGGTGTCTTAAAGCTATTTTCCATTCATCACCATGCCTCATTCTAATTTGGTGATATCCACTTTTAAGTCAATTTTGGAAAACACTTTAGAACCCGCTAGTTGATCAAGCATATCCTCCAATCTTGGTATTGGAAAGCGATATTTGATTGTAATCTCATTTATAACATGGCTATCCAAACACATTCTCCAAGAATTGTCTTTCTTTGGTGTTAATAAGGCTGGGCAGGCACATGGACTTTTACTTTCACGCACCAGACCTTTTTCCAATAATTCCTTAACCTGTCTTTCTATTTTCAGCCCGCTGTAAAGGAGGCATTTGGTATGCAGGCAGATTTGGTAAAGCTGCTCCTGGTACCAAATCAATGGCATGTTGGATGCTTCTTAATAGTGGCAAGCTTTTCAGTACATTTTCACTAATCAACTCCTTGAATTCCTGCAATAATCATTGAATTTCAAAGGAATATTCAACTGATTTTTCAACCTGGTTAGCTCCTATCAGTTTGCTCACTAAGGCATATGTGACTCCCACCTCACCATGCGCAGCTGCAAATTCTTTAACACTTACTAACACTTACAAGCCCATTTAATTTATAGTTGCAAGCTCCTTTATTTTGCTATATTGCCTTGTTTCTTTTTCCTTGAGAGGATGCAAAGTGTACTTCTTGGGTTGTCCTTGGGAGCGCCGACCAATGATTGTAGAAATGAATAAAGTGTTAGGGCCTTGTCCTGTGCGTCCATATCATGATCATAGGAACCAAAGGTCGTCCCACTAGAATATGCCCCAACATCCATGGTACTACATCACATAGTGCTTCATCTTTGCCAAATCATCTCCCATTGTGAATTGGCACTAAAGCATTGAATGCTACTAGGTATTTCCTGCTTTTCTTCAACCAACCTATTTTTGTATGGATTAAGGATGTTTTATTGTAGGAAGCTTAATTTATTATGAGCCTCCTTTTGATATTATATTTTTCCATACTCTCCATCAGATGACTTAAATTACCACACTTGCCTTCACAAATAAAACACATGTACGGAAAAATGCTACGCCTCCTCCAATCTTCTTTTTTTTCTTTGTTCATGGCTGTCAAATGACTGTTCGAACAATTAAAAGACTACGCCCTTGAGCTGGGTGGAACATCAATTTCTTCTAACTTCCTTCAAACATCAATTTCTTCTACTTCCTCATCATATTCATCAAAAATAGGGCCTTGGTCTTCATCATACTTGGCTAAATTCACCCTCCGTTGTGGACAGATGAATGAAGTATGTCCCTTTTCTCCACAAGTAAAACAACAAATTTGAGAATTGTTGCCTCTCCTTGTAGACGAACTAGAATTGTTTTGTCCACCATAAGGTACTATACCTTTCCCTTTACCGTTCCCATCAACACGGGCTGTCTCTTCATTGTATTTATTAGTAGCGGTAGCCTCTTTCCTACTTCGTTGAGTTGTTTGAATCCCTCTTGCAGGTCCGAAATTGTTTTGCAAATTGCTTTTGTTTATGGGCCTTCTAGCACCGTAACAAGAAACTCGCTTTTCAGCTGCTAAGGCATATTAGCGAGCATCTTCAAGATTGTGTAATTGCACTATGCCCATTTCATCTCTAAGGGACTGATTCAAACCAGCAAGGTGGCGAGAGGTAATTTGTTCATTACTTTCAGATATTCCAACTCGAATGGAAAAATTATTAAATTCTGCAGTGTACTCTTCAATAGACATGTTATTTTGTTTCAAGCAGTGGAACTTTTCATATAGTTCCCTTGCGTAATCAGCTGCTAAAAGTTGCTTCCTTAACTTAGTTTTCATGTGCTCCCACGTGCTGATTTTAAGCTTTCCTTGTCGTGTACGCTGCTTCTCAACCCTCTTCCACCATTGAAGTGTAGTACTCTATAATTTAAGCTTTACAAAAAGCACTTTTCGAGTTTCAACCATTGGTTTCCATTCAAAATAATTTTCTAAACTAGTTTCCCAATCTAAATAGTCTTCGACATGCGATTTCCCATGAAAATCAGCGACTTCAATTTTAACTCCTCCACTATTTAAATCAAGAGCATGAAGTAAACGCTCTTCCAATCTGCCTCGTGCTGCTGGGTTTACAGGTCCAGCTTCATGAAAGGGGTTTACGTCCTCGACTTCCTCTTCACTCGTCCAGCTTCATGAAAGGGGTTTACGTCCTCGACTTCCTCTTCACTCTCAAGAGCTTCTTGAAAATCAAGGTTTTGGTGGTTGCCTTCCGGAGTCTCCATTGGGGCTTCCACGGGTTCCTGATGCTGCAAGGCTTATACAGCCCGGGTCAAATCCTCAATCATTCACCGTATCTCAGCTATGTCATCTTGTTGGGGCTGATTGCCTCTGCCTCTACCTCTGCCTCTGCCTCTGCCTCTTCCAACCATAGTTTAATTCAGACAAAAAAAAGAGTCCTAGGATCTATTTTTGTGCTCTGATACCAGTTGACGCAAGGGAAAGATGTAGGGCTGTCAGTTTTCAACAAGTAAGCTAGAATAGGGTTGATTGTAGGTGGAACAGTAATCAGTAATTAGGTTTATAACCTTTGAATTAAAATTATGAGGAAAAATAAGATGATTTACAATCCTACTAGTTGCTGTCTACTCTATAATGATAAATCCTAACTTAGACTAGGAATCCTATTAAAGAAAAGGGAATTTGAAACTCTACTCCTAATTCAATTGATAAAAATAGTATATCCTAATCAACAATTAAGGGAAACGGAAAACTAATGCAAATCGAAATAAAACAGTAAAATACCATATAAAAATTCCTAACGGAAAACTAATGCAAATCTGAAATAAAACAGTAAATTAAATAAAATCCTAGTTGTGCTAGGAATCCAATTAGGACTAGGATTGCTCCTGCATCAAAGTTACTATATTCAATAGCTAAATATTTAGCTTTATTTTAGCATTCAAATTCTAGGTAATGATTCTGTTCTTACATGCTCTTTAAGGCCCGAAACTGATTATTAAAATGTCCACTACTCTTGATTTATTATTTAGCCTATGTTTATAATTAAACATCTCTCTTTCAACTGTATGCATTATTTATTAAAACTTTTACAAGCTTCCATTCTTTTTTTTTTAAAAAAAAAAAGTGGTTAATTGCCTCTACTTGTTTATGTAATTCCACGATTGAATGATTTACTAGTAGAAGTTCATTCAATAATTAAAAGATAAGGTCTAGGTAAAAGGGATCATTCAGCCTTGGGGCCAAATCGTAGCAAACCCCCTATAGCTACTGCCATCTCAAGGAATTTCTCAAATTTCTGACCCAAATTAACAAGGTTTATATTTAATTAACAAAAACCCTATAAGAACTTCAAATATAAAGTCTATCTTCATAATGAGTTAGCAACTTTAGTAAATTTAAACCTAAACAATAACTTAGAAATCTAACTGTATCATTTCTCAAATTAATCAATAAAATTCAAGATAAACTTAGGGAAAATGATCCAGGAGAGGAGAAAAACTTATTGTTGCTTACCTTAAGCTTTGAGGTTCACTGGAAAATAAACGAAATGGAAGATGTCGAAGGAGACAGCAGCGTCACAAGGGAGAGAACCTTATTTCATGTATAATAGGCTTCGATGGATAGAGGAATGGCTAGATTCGAGGTCACCGCTGCTCGGAGCGTCCATTGCCACCTTGGCCTCATTAAAAGGTGGCTGAAAACTTGATTGGGGAAGGGAAGGGGAGCATCACACGATGAGGGATCAGGGAGAGAGAAAAAGAAATTTATAAAGGCTTTTTGCTTTCACCCTCCTCTATTATTAATTTAGGAATTTTCTAGGCTCGGTTCGATTTACTGGTTCGATTTGATTTATTAAAAACTTCTAGATTTTAACATGGTTTTTATGGTTTAGATGGTTTGGTTTATTTGTTATTTGTCTTATTTGTAGAAAAAATTATTTGTTATAATAAAATAACATTTTTAAATTCTCAATTTAAATTTTAATTGAAAAACTTTTGAAATTCATTAATTGGGTTATTTCAGTATTAATATTAATTAAATGGAAATTAAATTTTTTATGAATCAATTTGAAAGATTAAAGGGAATTGAAAATGAGTTACAGAATAATGATTTCCCGGTAAAGCACAATTTTACCTGGAAATCCCAAAAATCAGTAATTTTGGTATATGATTTCCCGGTAAAGCACAATTTTACCTGGAAATCCCAAAAATCAGTAATTTTGGTATGATGTTGCTTAAACAGTGCTGAGATTATTAAATACACTTGTTTTAGACCTAATTGGGACTAAACTAAAGTAATCAAAAAGATTTAGGTGCAATTGTAAAAAAAGAGAATCAAAGGAAGGATTAAAGTGCAAAAAACTAAAAGACATTAAGGGAATTACCATAAAAGGGTTTTGATTGCTACCTATTTAAGATGACTTATCAAGCACCTCTTACTCATTTGAACTATCCATGATCAAAGCTCCATGAAAAGAGAGAGAAAATTCTTAAGGACAAGCTTAAAATGCATGATTTTTAAGGAATTTTCAAGTGATTCTTAAGGAGAGATTAGTTATTTCTCTGCCTGTTTCTTTTCCATGGTTTAATTTTTAATTTACATGAACTTTCGTAAGAGATGATTGCTTATTGTTGTTGACTTGGTGAAGATGACATGATTAAAAGTGTTTTTAAGATGATTTAAAATGATTGAGAATGGTTGAGTATGAATTTGATGTCAAGTTTGTATGGTCTAAATTTTCCTGTGACATCCCGACCCGGCAAAGCGATCCTAAGAGGGCGGGTAGAGCAAAGCTCCTGGCTAGCTTCTAGGATGGCAGGCTAGCTAGGGTGGAGAGTGCGAGGAGAATAGAGCAAAGCTCCCCTGGCTAGCTTCTAGGTGATAGGCCAGGCTAGCTAGGGTAGTGGAATGGCGGGACACCAGATATGAATCGAATCATATATCTCGAAAAAGGGGCGGAAACTAATTCATGTTAGAGGCGCCTTTTGCTCGGAATGCTGGAGGAGGGAAAGAACTTCCAAAGGTTAAGCGTTGACTCGCTTAATGGGAAAATCATAGGATGGGTGACCCTCCTGGAAGTTTTCTTTATTCCACCTGCCGGGACAAAACAAACCGTGCGGGCTCTTGCCATATGCTTGTATGGGGGATTTTGCGGCTTTGGTCCAAAGTGATGCATTTTCAAATCAAGCCCACCTTCAAAGGGCGCACTTCATGATCGGACCATCCAACATGGCTACTTTCCAGGCAGTTGTTCAAAGAACGCGCTTTGTCCAAAGGACTGAACCAATAATCATATATCGAAAAGGGGGAAACTAATCATTAGAGGCGCCTTTTGCTGGAATGGCTGGAGAGTTGGAAGAACTCCAAGGTTAAGCGTGCTCGCTTAATGGAAATCATAGGATGGGTGACCTCCTGGGAAGTTTCTTATTCCACCTGCGGGACAAAACCGTGCGGGTCTTGCCAATCTTGTATGGGGGATTTGGCTTGGTCCAAAGTGATGCATTTTCAAATCAAGCCGTTCAAAGTGGCGCACTTCATGATCGGACCATCCAACATGGCATTTCCGATGTTCAAAGAACGCGCTTTGTCCAAAGGATGACCAAGCTACAAAATGGCGGACTTCCTCCATTAATGTCGTTTAAAGAATGCATTTTGTCCAAAGGATGACCAAGCCATCAAAATGGTGCACTTCTTCGATTAAAGACGTTCAAAAAACACACTTTGTCTAAAGGGTGACCAACCCATTCAAAGTGGCGCACCCTTATCATCAAGCAGCCCAAAGTGATGCACCTCAACTCCAAGCCACCAAAACGATGCATCTCCACCATCGAAGTTGTTCAAAGAATGCATTTTTGTCCAAAGGAGACCTGACTTGCCTTCATAAACTTGGTAATTTCTCTCCAATCGCCGATAAGTATTTCTTATTTATGCGTCTACTTTACACTTTGACGACATTTTGCTTAAAGTAAAATATCATCAAAGTGGGAGCAAACTGTAGACTCTTAAATTTTTCTCCGGCAATATGACTCAGTGCTGATAACCTTTTTGACCATAAAATAAGTTTGGGATATTCAATAAATTTGATTCTTGAACCAATGATTCAAGTTTAAGAAAAATGAGCTATTAGGCCATTTTTACATTTTCGGGTTTCTAGGGATTTCGCATCGAAATAAGACCCGGGAAGCATCTTGGGTGTTCCTGGGATGTGCCTCAATGCACTGCCTTGTTTTGCATACCATCTGGACAGTTTTCATAAAAAAATGGGCTCAGCCCGTTTCGGGGCCCATTAGTGGCTCGTGCCATATAGGCCCCAAAGTTAGAGCCCTCTAATCACACCATTTGCTTGTAAATAGGCCAAAGGTTTAAGGATTAGGGGTAGGGAAGAAACTCTTGTATTTTCAATTCTCAAAGCTTTAGGACTTTATCTATAAACTAGTTTTATAGGTTCAAGACTCAAAGGCTATTAGTTTTTTATTACAAATTCTCTTAGATCTCTGGATTATTTTCCAACAAACACTCACTTCATCAATTAAAATTTGGAGTTATCACCAAGCTTCAAAGGGATGGGGTGTTCTTCACAATTCTCACACAAATTTTGGGTTTTTCTTCAAATCAAGGTAAATCTGAGAATCTAACTTCATCTCTATCGTCTTTTTTTTTTCTTTGGTGATTAAAATCACCTTCTTAAAAATTGGTTGTGAGGGGAACTCATGATAAACTAAACAGTTAGTGACTATGTGTATAGTGGTGCACGCTATACGTTGTGGTGCACGTCACTATCTTAGCACCAAACAGTTTTTTTAGTTGTTTTATGGGTTATGGTCTGGGAAAGTCTGTACGCCACAAGAGTTATGGCACACACCATAACGTGTGGCACACACCATAACGTGTGGCACACATGGCTTAAATCGAAAAGTGCAGATTTTACTTTTTATGCTTTTTAATTCATCCCCATGGGACTTTTTGGATATAAGATTCAACATTCATGCTTATTATAATGTTCTTGATCCAAGTTGGCCCTTATAAGCAATAATAACCAAGAAATGGATAGTGATGGTCATATTTGTTCATTATTCATGATGAAAATCAAATTCTTAATCCAAATCTTGATCTTAATTTGAAATCTGACTTATTTAATTTACTGTCCTTTATATTTCTGCACTTTACATTTCAACAAATTAAGATTCAAGCATTTTATTTTTATGATCTTTATTTATTATTACACTAACCCATTAACTTTTAATTTAGTCTTTGGTTATTTTTGTCATTTAATTATTGCTCATACTTCCTTTTGTTATTGATTGTTGCTGTGATTTATGATTATGCGATTATTTGTAATTAATTAATTTATTTATTATTTGATTTGATTTAATGCTTTTTATTAAATTGGGCATAATGTAAGAAGTTCATAATGAACTCTAATTAACTGCTTATCTGTAATAGATAGGGTAGAATGTATTTTCAGTCATGGTGTGTAATTCTTTTCTCCTCCTTTTTCTTTGTATGATTTTGGATTTATGATTTGTTTTTATGCTTGGCTGATAATAATGCTTATAAATGTTAGAATTTACAAAATGCATTAAAATCATTTTTAGCATATCAATTAAAGTTAATTCCAATATTATGTTGTGAATACTCAGTCAAATGATGGAGGTCGGTTTATGACTGAGCTATTCGGATACCTAACACCTTCCAGAGATTGTACCGAACTTCCTTGCCTAGACTCTAGTTAAAACTGAGTCGGTCATTTCCAAACAAATGATCAGTTCGAGATTTTTTTCCTAAAAGAGGGTAGCAACTCCATAATAAACTCTTGCCAATGTAATAGCATTCTCTCAAAATCTCATTTTCAAAATAAAGTCACCTCTCTGAAGGTGAAACGAGTTTAATAAAAAACAAAAGATTTTTGTAAAATTAAAATACACCTATGCCTATTCCTCATCCCAAGAGATGCATCTTTAGTGACTCTCAAATGTTACCTTGTTTGGGTGAAACATCCAAAGATTTGATGCAAATGCTCAAGAACACCTTAGAACTTTAATCTTCAAACAACAATCCAAGATTCAGAGATTAAGATGATTGTTTATTGAAATTTGATCATAAATTCTAAGGAGGATTTTGTTTAAAACTGATTATTGTCCAAGATTCAATTTATAAAACTTATTTTAAGATTAAATCTTGAGATTGAGTATAAAATTTACAAGAATTCTCTTAGAATCCCAAAATCCAACCCCTAATCCCTTAAACCCTTAGCCTATTCATAGGCAAATAGAGAGATTAGGTGGTCCTAATTTTGGGGCCTAAGTGGTATGGGCCACTGGTGGGCCCCAAAATGGGCCAGACCAATTTTGTTAAAAAATAGTATGGTTGGCACCAAAAATGAGGCTGCATCGGGATGCGTCATGGGCGTACCCGTAGTGCTTCCTAGGCCCTGTTTCAATTCAAAACCCTTAACAACTCAGTTATCTTAAACCTAAATCACTGGTCTAAGAATCGAACTCATCACATATCTTGAACTTATTTTATGATGAAAAAGGTTATCATCACTGAGTTATATTGCTAAGGCTAAATTTATTTGTCACTGACTGTTTATCAGCGGTAGCTCCTACCTCCATTACTTTCTACTCTCTCTTTCGCGTCACCTTCTTTTGCTTTTAATCTTATTTTGCTTTAATAAACTCAAATCTATTTTTCAAATAACAGATTTGTCTTTTTTGTTTTTGTTATTATTGGTTTGTCTTCGTATTTCGAGTTTTTTGTCCCTTCTTTTTGAGGATTTATTACTAAATAGAACTATGATATTAGACTTTTTTGGTCGGAGACTTTAAATGTTGATTTGCAGATATGGATCTTCGATCGATGGAGCCTGGTAGTGCGGTATGTTCCTCCATTGATGCTATTGATGCATAGTGGCGGAAACTCATCTATGTTTGTCATATGTTACAAATTATTGGAAAAGCAATCCAATTATATAACACTAAAAAAAACATGATTTTCCGATCAATTTTTGCGATGAAAATTGAAGTTACAGATATTTAATATTCACCGACAGAATTTCGATCGATCTCCGACAAATTTAAAGACAGATTTGCGACCGATTGCATATCGGTCGCAAATTCTAGCTCTAATAACTCCCGCCAGATTGGTTTTTGTTTTGTGATTCAATAACGATGAATTTGCGATGGATCTGTGACCGTTTCACAGTCCATCGCTAAAGTGCGCGTTGCAGTTTAGCGCAAAACTTAGTTTCTGGTTTGCAAGGGATCAGTGACCGATTTGCGACCAATACTGTTGCGACCAATTAGAGTGATCGCAAATTAAAGCCTGGCTTAGAAAATTCTAGAAACTGTTTTCTTTTTTTTCTTCTTCTTCCCTCTTAAGCAAGTGCAAGCGCGCCTCTCTGCTCCTCTCATTTTTTCGTCGACCAAAGACCCGCGCCGCGTCTCCTCACCATCGACTCCTCGCCGCAGTAGTCTGGCCTTCCTCTCCCTAAAGAAAAACCATGATTTGGATAGAACCCAACCCGAACCAAGCCAAACCAAAAAATAATAAAAAGAAACCTACACAATTCTAGAAACCCTCCCTTATCCCATTTTCAGCACCGGCTCACCCTCCGCCTCTCCTCCTCTCGTTTTTTCGACCACCAGAAACCAGCGCCGCAGCAGTTCCGGTTAATCCGTTCTCCTCTCCTTTTGTTTCTGGTGCGCGTAGAAGGCGCAAGAGAGCTAAGACCTCCTTCGATCGAGAAGTTGCGTCGAGCCTCCTGCTCCTCGACTTTTCAGCGACGTTGGCTTCTCTCCCGTCGACGACAAAGCTCCGGTCTCTCCTTCACTCGCTCTTGTTGCTTCCGACCACCGCAGCTAACACAAAGAGCTGTAGTTGCGTTTATCGGGCAGTAGCATCATCAGCATTCTTCTTGCCTTTTCGGCTAGACTAACCGGCGAAATATCTCCTCTTTCGTTGTCAACTCCTCACCAGCATATTTTCGACCACCATTCTCATAAATTCCGCCCAAGCTATCATCGGCAGTGGCATATTTTGGAAAATTGAAGCTATTTCCGGTCATTTAACCAAAAAATTCATTTTTCCAATGCTATTTTGTAATTAGGTAATTAATTTCTAACCATTCTCAGTATAGTTATAAATTCTTTAAATTTTATTAAAGGGAGGTGATGTATAAAGTAATTTTGATATAGCGATGTGCATTTCTCGCTACTGCCTGTGTAAATTGCTTAGAAATTTTATTGAACATTGCTATTTGGGAACTACCATTTGAGCTTCTTGATGAGGTTGAGTGGGTTGTCATGTTTGCACCAAGTTATGTGTAGGAATGAGAAGTATCTTGAAATGGCAGCAACTGTTTTTATTATTCTTTTAAATTATTACTTGATATAGTACAGCTAAGGTTCTAAGTTTATTTTTTTGCAAGAAAGACTGTGCATTTCATTCGCTTACCTGCTCCTGTGTAAATGTCTATAAGACAAATTTTAAATTGAACATTGCTAAAATTTGGGCAATCCTACCAATATTTGAGGCTACATTGATGAGGTTGAGTGGGTTGTCATGTTTGCACCAAAGTTATGTGTTAAGGACATTGAGAAGATTATGGACAATAAGCAGCAAACTGTTATATTTCTTTCTACAATTATTATTGATTATAGTTCGCTAGAGTATACTAGAAATAATTATTACTTGCAAGAAATTAGGTTAGTAAGTATGATGTAATCACAGATTTCAGTGTAGAAGAACTTTGAGAATTTGTGTATTGAAGACAGAGAATATAAAGAATAAGAACACACTTGAGATTGATTAGTTAAAGGACTAAACAATATTAAGCTTGAGCTGTAATTTTTTAAGATTTCCGTGAAATTTGGTCAATACATATATGGACTTTTTATATTGATGGATGATATAAATGGATCAGTTAGCTATGAACATTGGTGAGACAGGTTGATTCTGGATACATTATAGGATATAAAACGAAATCTTAATTATAATGAAGGAAATAGGTTTATATTATAGTTGGTTATGTATATTACGGTTAATCCTAATATTATCATAATATATATAGATATCAGAACCAAAGCAATCGAATTATTCACGATCAAGGGTGTAGTACTATTGTGTTAGTAGGCGTCTCCTTTTAATAATCTTATTAACAATTCGAAAGATGCGTTGAAAAGAAAAAAAAATCTCTATTTGACAGGGGCGTTCTTCCTATATTATATATATATATATATATATATATAGGGTTCAACAAGCAATCGATATTTCACGATCAAGGGTGTAGTACTATTTGTAGTAGTGGTTCTTATATATCGTATTAACAATCGAAAGATGGTTGAAAGAAAAAATCTCTATTTGACAGGGCGTCTTCCTATATTTAGATAGTTATACTGGTAAGATGTAAAGGTTAAGCCAATATCAATTTCATTTATTTATCTATTTAGCTATGTGCTTATTTGCTTAACCTTATGTAGTAAAATTAAAGTTTTGTATTGATAATTAAATATTAGTATTGTTATTTGGATGGAGGAAGGGAAATTTAACTGCTTGATCACCCGACCAATGGGCTATGTGTATTGATTGAGATATTTAATATTATTGTGTTATTCTAGCAGGTAGATAATCCTATTTTTAGGGGATGTGTTGCCGAAATTTCGGTATAATCTAGTCTAGTTATAGCAGTTAGATACATAGATAATTTATTAAATTGATTCCTTAATTCTCCATTTAAATTAGTCCTTTGTCTGATCCAGTTCTTTTCTTTGCATTCTTAAATTCTTTATATCGTCCGAACCTTGTAGATTTGATTTCGAAACGTTTTAGCTTTCAGTGATTTTCATATTTTGTATCATACATTACATTTATAATTGCATTCTTACATTGTTACTGTGTTGTGATCTTGATGATGATGCTTGTGATTGTAATGTATATATATGTCAATTTTTGACAGGTGGAAAAAATTGTGGTATTTAATATTATTAAATTATTTTTTTTGCCTGTAATTATATTTTGCGACCGAATAGCGACCGAACTGCAACCAAAGTATAATTGAGAATTTGCAACCAATTTGCGACCGATTAGTCGGTCTCTAATTAGCGACCTCTAATCGGTCACTAATTTGCGACCGCTTCGACAATCGATCGCAAAATTATGTGTGACGAGCTCTTTTGCGACCCATTAATTTTGGTCACAAATCGGTCGCTAAGTCCATTTAGCGATCGATTTCTTATGTTTAGCGACCGATTTGTCGGTTGCAATTTACCGATTTTTTTGTAGTGTAAGATTCAGAGGAGTTATTATTTTGACGGCCAAATCAATAAACAGACTAGTTGCTGCTATGAAGATTTATATCTTTTGTCAATATCAACTCCAAGCGAAAATATCTAATATTATATTTTTTAATTTTAGTTTCATGGTTCAAAATAATATGATTTCTTTTGTTAAAAATACAATAGTAAAATAGTTTTTTTTTTTCTCACAGAATATGACATTTTTGTCAATATTTACAATTTTAAAATATAAGTCAAAAGAAAATCTAGTGGTGTAAAGAGAGTGGAAATTTTTTTTTTCACCAAAATACCCTACTCCTCTCCCTCTCTCTCTTCCAACAATTCTATAGTTTCAAGAAAACTACAACTCTTCATTGTCACACTTTTTGTTAAACTTCTTCACACACACACATATCTAATAATGGGTGAAATAAATTCAAATCTGATGGAAGAAAATGGAAGAAGAGGTCAAGAATCAATTTTATGACAGATTATGCTCTTCCTTTCCATTGGAGAAATGGTTTTAAAAAAAAAAAAATCGAGTGAGGAGTTTAGCTTAGTAGGTCAAAGAGCTTCATTCCATAGTTTTTTTCCCTTTTTTTTTTTTTTTGCTACCAATAATCAACTGTCGTTTGCCGGATATAGAAGTTGTTGCAATAATGCAAATATAAAATCCTAACTATAGCTTTTCATAAATGGCTTTATAAGATAGAAATTAGCTTAGGTAATATAATCAAGAGGAAAAGAAAATTATTTAGAACTTATCTAAAGTGTTGGATCTCCAAAAAGGAATGAAAAGGGGCGGAGATGATAAAAGATGGAGCTTCAGATTATAGCTTTTAATTACTGTCATTAAAGTGATTTGATAGTAACTTAATGTCTGAAATTGCAAAATAGACAAAAGGGGTACAGAGTGTTACAAACTAAAAGTAAGAGGGTATGACAATCTATTTTTAAAAATAAAGAAGTTAAGTAGTTTTTTTTTTTTGCAAAATATAAGGGTACGATTATAATTTTTTCATATTAAAATAATATTATTTTTATTATTCATTTATTATTTTATCCTTTTATTTTCGTCATTGTTGTCATTATCGTTATCGTCATCGTTGTTGCTATCGTCATTTTTGTTGTCGCTGTCATGTTGTTGTCATCGTCGTTAAATCACATATAAGTTGTATAAGGATAATTTGGGGATTAATAATTTATTTTTCACCAATATTGATATTCTCTTAATTTTTATATTGTTTTGGCATTTTCTTAATATAGAAACCTAACTTTTAATATTTGAAGAAACAATAACTTGGAAGGTACAGAGAATGACGACTTATTCGGCCTAAATAAGTATTTTTCACAGTAATATTTGAAGAAACAATAACTTGGAAGGTACAGAGAATGACGACTTATTCGGCCTAAATAAGTATTTTTCACAGTAATATTTGAAGAAACAATAACTTGGAAGGTACAGAGAATGACGACTTATTCGGCCTAAATAAGTATTTTTCACAGTAATATTTGAAGAAACAATAACTTGGAAGGTACAGAGAATGACGACTTATTCGGCCTAAATAAGTATTTTTCACAGTAATATTTGAAGAAACAATAACTTGGAAGGTACAGAGAATGACGACTTATTCGGCCTAAATAAGTATTTTTCACAGTAATATTTGAAGAAACAATAACTTGGAAGGTACAGAGAATGACGACTTATTCGGCCTAAATAAGTATTTTTCACAGTAATATTTGAAGAAACAATAACTTGGAAGGTACAGAGAATGACGGCGAAACAAAATTAAGCCACATTCCAATTGAAGAAAAAATCTACAAAACATAAGAATATGATGGCACATGAGCCACATTGCTTGGCCAGCAAAGAAAAGGGCCCTCAACTTTTGGTGGCCAATCATCCTGTGGGTTATAATTAATTACTTAATTGGACCCTTTATTCAGTGACATCCTATTGGGCATAATGCTATTTCTTTATTTATTTTGTTGGTTGAATAACATTTGGCCATATTTTAGCCTTTATACACTCCATGGATGATCAGCAACTCTTCCAACCTCTGCTTCCCACCGCCACAATCTCCTGCTGTTCCTCGGCGACACTATATAACAACGACGAAGAGGACCACATCAAGGTTTTATCATCAAATTCCAGCGTTATACTCCGGCTTTTCACCATTTTTTCCGTTGGAGTCGTATCCATATGGGCAAATTATGAAGCTTCAAAAGGTTTTGATATAACAATAATCAATGATGCCAAAGATTCTCCAGCAGGAAAACGCTTTGCCCTCTTCTATATGTCTAATGACAAAGCTATCCGTATTATCCAAAACACTAGCTCCTTTGTCGAAACCTTTCTTTATCCAAATATCAATAACTACAATAAGAAGTACGTCAGCCATGTCACTCTACGGCTGGCTAGCACCAACCTAACCGACTTGGTTGTGGTAGAAACGAATGCAGATCATGAATTTGCGATACATCTAAGTCCATCAGTAATGGGTAATCATAAAAACCTCGATTATGCAGTTACATCAAGTATTTTACAAGGGATGGCTCAGATATGGCTATGGAACGGAGAGTCTAGAGCTCCGCGGTGGATTCTTGATGGTCTGGTGGAATATATAAAGAAGACGGCAGGATTTAGCCCCATGGCAGTTGGTTGGGAGTTGCCGGAATATTGTAATTTTTGCTCGGGGTATAAGGACCCCAAGGCTGTAGCAAGCTTTCTGGATTATTGTCAGAGACATCGCGAGGGTTTCATCCAACGGCTAAATCAAGCACTTAAAGTTGGCTGGGACAATGATAGGACGGTGGAGGATGCATCAGGGATGCAGATACAGAATCTTTGTAATTATGCGGCCAAGTCTTCTAAGGGTTTTTCAGTTTAATCAAAGTGTAGTAATTTGTACTTTGAAACTCCATTTGGAGAGTTGATCATCTGGCATGGAATCATCTTTTTTTTTTTTTTTTTTTTTTTTTTTTTTTTTTTTTTTTTTTTTTTTTATTTTTTTTTTTTTTTTTTTTTTAAAAGGATTTTTTTTTTTTTTTTTTTTTTTTTTTTTTTTTTTTTTTTTTAAAAGGAGGTGTTCGGGTTGAATCATCTACTTTCTTATTGCAACTGTCCAAAAGAAAATTATTATAATTGTAAAAAGGCTTGGTGGAACAGGATTGGTGATTAAATATATTTCAAATTGTTTATATTTCTTAATTCTAGCCTACAATATTTTTTTTTTTTTTTGTGTACTATAACTCTAATTTAAAAATTTATTATCAATTATACACCAAGTCAAAATAGATAAGAAAAGTATTTATTTTACATTAATTTAAAGGACTAATTAAATCATCTTTTAAACTTAAAAATATTACGCATTATTAATTTAATTTTAAAAAATTTGATTGCAGTTAATAAATGTTTTTTAATTTTATAAAATTAATTAATTGGATTCTCATTTGATTAGTGTTAGTTTATTAAATATGTAACATTTGAGAGTTTAGTTGAAATTCAGAGATTTAATTAATTAATTGATTTATGCAGGTAAATCTCCAATTTGATAATTTAATATCCTAATTAAAACTAATGTGCAAATAATATTTTTTTAACTTGAAACTTAATTGGTAAAATTTAAAAACTACATGCAAAAAAAGAGAGAAAATTTAATTTATAAAATACAAAAAGTTAAGATAAATTTAAGTATTAAGCCGGTGGGACATGTTTGGCTGTTGGCTTTTTTATGAACAAAAATACTTTTAATAATAATAATACAGAATAATAAGTAATAACATTATTATAATTCTTCTCAAAGAAAAATATAATTATTGTTATGTATATACAGTCATCAGAGTGCTGGTTCCACGTGGGATACAAGCAGATAAGGATTCTCCTGTTGAACGTTTTTTTTTTTTTTTTAAATTTATCAACTACGGTTGGTCACAAGTGGCCGACATAAAAAGGGTAAGGAAATAAGCAAACTTGTCGTTGGGGGCCACTAATTCGAAACCACCACTTCCAGTTTAAAAAAACAAGGATTACGTTTCCCAATAATATGAAACCGAAATAGAATAAAAAATTCACAGTTTCGATCGTTTTTTTCATGGTTTTAAAATTGAACACTTCCGATGGTCCTCTAAACGGTTTTTTAAACAGTTCACGTGATTTTGAAATTAAAAAATTAGAAAATATTTCTTTTCAAAATTTTAAATTTAACTATTTATGAAATAATTTTTTAAAATAGCTTAAAAAAATGCATGAATTTATTTTTTTTTCAAAAATTAATTTTTATATGTATCCTCTTAAATTGTCTCTACTTACCATTATAGAATAATAATATTTAACCTAAAAATTGAGTATAAAAAAATTAGAGAGAATAATTAGAGATTGAAGATATTATTTGAGAATAATTCAAACAATTTCAAGAAGAATAATTAAAGAGTGGAGAAATTATTGACAATAATTCAGATAATAAGCATAAATTGGAGAGCTTAGAGAGATTGGAGAGTAGAAAGAAATAATTTGATGTGAGGACCGAAAGTAATGGGGTATTTATAATAAAAACAAAAATCTAACTTCCACAAATATCCTGAAAGTTAGTCGTCATATAATCGTTTATAGTTGTTCTGAGGCTTAATTTGGGGAGTTTGATGTGTTAGATTATTTAATAATCTATATGTGGTCCATGTAATTAAAGGGCTGATTCTAATTAAGGTGGCCCAAGATGATGGTTATTGGGCTTAATGGATAAGGACCAGTTAGGGTTTTAATACCATTCCTTGACTGTGTTAGATTATTTATATAATCTACTAACTGTGGTCCATGTAATTTAACAGGGCTGATTCTAATTAAGGGTTGGGCCATAGATGATGGTTAATCTGGGTACACTGGATCCAAGATGATGGTTATTGGGCTTAATGGATAAGGACCAGTTAGGGTTTTAATACCATTCCTCTGTCTTATAAAAGATAAAGGAATCAACAGCTTAAGGTTAAGGAAAGAAAAGAGAGAGTGTGACGGTTACATCAAACACATACGGTGATCGTTTGTTAGAGAGAGCGTGAAAAGAAACTCCGTGAAAAGAAACTCCCGTAGCTATTGATCATTCTCCAACCATCAAGAGAAAACTTACGGACAAAAGGTCAGAGTGAAGAAACATAGGTCTGCTGTTACGATGAGAATTGAATTGCCGCAATGAGGTAATCCATAACATAGATTTGCTGTTATGGATTAAGGTACACTTCCGATTATTGTATATTCCTGTCAAACAAATTCTATGAACTATAGATCTAGGCTATATTAAAGATTATTCAACATGTGGTATCAGAGCTTGTACCTGTTCTAGATTTGTTTGATAGTGTTTTGTTTGGCTTAATTAATGCTATTATTAAAGATATCTCAACATGTGTTGGCTATCACAGCTCTTAAATTTTATGTATCCCTCCTCTGATTCTCCCCAAAAAAGCTAGATTGTATTGATAGATGTTTTGTTTGGCTTTACTTTTAATTGTAACAAAATTAATTTCGTATTATTGTTTGAGAATTGCATAGTCTGGTTTCTTATAGTACGCGCACACGTCAAAATTCCATGGAAATTGAAAAACTGATTTGTTATATATTTGATTCGACGTGTGTATAAATTTTTATTTTGCTTGTTATGTTATTAACAAGAAACGGTTTCTGCTTTTAATTGCGTCACCTCGTATGGACTTTAGCTTGTCGTTAAAAAAGTTTTTTTTAGAGAGATTTATTTAATTCCACATCTTATAAAAAGTTATTTTGCATAAATCAATAATCGCGCTCTCCTTTTAATGAGATGAAAACTTGTTTCAAGTCACTAAACTCGGCCGTGTTTGGTATATAGTTTTTATCAGGACATTTTGATTACTTGCATGCTTTCAATTTGTTCATGTTTGTTTCTCAAATCTTTATCTTTGTGTCGATAGCTTAAATGACATTGAACAGTTAAAATTGAACAATTTGAGTATCATTTCTCTAATAAAATTTGTTAGAGTTACCTAAAAGGATAGCACCCATTATATTTATTATAAATCAATGGCATTAAAGAAGATCTCTTATCATTTAGGACTATTATTCAATTTATGCAATGTTGATAATCCATAAGATAACATTGCATTATTGTTATGGAGCATCTATATTTGAAATAGTTAAATAAAAAAAAGTATTCAAACTTTGAGATTTCAGAAAAAGCAGCACGGGGCAATGGTGCTATGTGACTTCCAGAAGGAGAGCATAGGTGTAATAATTGATGCTTTACTAATATAGCCACTCGGTGCGATGCCTCCCCTAAATCTTCCATTTGAGAGAAAGCTTACGAGAGCGTCTACTGCTGCAGTAATGTTAACGCATTAAACGAGCGCGCTGTCCTAAGCCATAACCTTTCAAGAGAGAAGCACCGGGGTGAGTCCAACATATCATGTGTCTATAATGTGATGACTCAAAATTATTTTACTCGGTTGTCAGTGGCCTTTTGAGTACTTCCAGACGAGCACCAGCAAGGTATGGCATAGCTTCGTGTAGGATAGCTACGCTGGCAGTGCTTCTCTTTCTACACTTGCATTAAAGGTTTCAGTCAAAGCTCTGCATACAGCTCATCAAAATGAAATCTGTTAAAAGTTATTTTTCTTCCTTGGCATCATTATTTTGTTTTAGAAAAGCTGATGCATTTCTATAAATAAAAATATTACCACGAAAGGTAGAATCTAGAATGCGCGCATCAACTTAAAGGGGTTAGCATTTAACTTTGTCTGCTATATTGGTCCATTTATTATGTTTACTTCAAAGTATTAACGCTCACTGCAGTATTATATGACAAATGTTGCAGCTTTACTCTTATTAAAACTCAATGCTTGCCTCATGATGCACTGGGCGTGTTGATTTAAGTTCAAATGGATTGAAACTATGCTGCATTGGTTCACCTGCAAGTAAAATCCTCATGATTATACTAGTTAGGAGATGTACTTAGGACTTTAGTATATATAGTCATATTAAAGTCTCATAGATTAAGACAACATACGAAAAGTAAGCCAATTTATTAGAGACTAGCAACTAATAGCTTGACAAAGACTCACACATATACTGGCAGCAGC